>BHFT01048947.1:0-25398 GCA_004320025.1 Laticauda laticaudata
CAATGTAAACCAGTCTCGCAATTCCGAGCAACTACCTAGCTCTCGCCTAGGTATAAGCACATTGCCCTAACCGCGCCAGCCCACCCAGCTGCAAATGGTAGGGAGGAGAATGGTCAGGTTTATACCAAGAGGGTTTAGAAAAAACGTGGACATGGAGGATGGCACAAATAAAAATAAACCGACATACTCACCCTCCAACATATCACATCCGAGTCACTACAACTAACAAACCCCAGCCAGAAAGTACTTATGGGAGGAAACAAGGTCACAACTAGACAGATTGCACCCAAACTATACACCAGAAAACCCCCCCCCGACTCTTCCACCCGTTTCAGAATTTTGCAATAGGCGACCTAATTTATGCCAAAAATTTTTACCGGAGACCCATTATGGCTACCCGGACAAATCATGCAAATAACAGGCCCCCGGTCCTACCGACTAACGGTAGACGACGGCAGGGAATGAAGCGCGCACATAGACCAGCTTCAGTCCTGAAACATAGAAAGAAGTGCAAAACACACAACCACAAGTATTAAAAAACACGACGAAATTCAAACAAGGAGAGGGGGAAAAATGAGAAATGAATAAAGAACCGTTTAAATTAAACTCCGAAAACAATAACAATCATAAAGACAAATAAGCAGATTTACTGTTTGAAGAAAGTTGTGAGAAGAGTCCATTCGAAGGGGCCAGCCAGGCAGCTCGACCTGCCCGGAGGAAACGGGGGAGCGGCAAAACCACCGGCCTAAGAAACTCAGGCGCAGTAAAATGTGCTGACTCACCCCTTCCAGACGGTTCCATGGAGAAAGACTGGTAGAACACAGCAACCCGCATCCGAACCGGTCGAAGTCTCCGACCAGAAATGACCGTGCAAGTCCAGTCGAATCAAAGAAGCCCCACCTACCTGCACAACTACATCACATGTAGGACTTGAAACTAAGAGGGGAGGGGTTTCTGTATAATAATAGTAGATCCAAATACTTCAATTCGATTTGGTAACAAAAACTAAAAGGGGATTGGTTCAATAGGAACCAATCCACGAAGCTGCCCAAGGGCGGCAAAACCAAATGGTTGTCATTGGCTACAAGCCGGCAGACAGAAACATATAAAAGGGCTGTCGCGGCTTGAGCCAATGTTCCGTTTGTTACTGTGTTAACAAATAAAGACTTTGTTGTTGGAACCCGGTCTACCTCGCGTTTTTCCGGACGGAACACCTTACCTGCACAGCACATGTGCGCACCTCCCAGCTGATTTTCAGCCTGTTTGAGGCCTTTTTTCGCCTTCCAGAGGCTTGAGGGAAGTGTCTGCAGCCTCAGGAAGCCAAAAAACGGGCCTTCCAGAAATATAGGAAATGTCCATTTTCAGCTTCCAGAGGGACTGTGGAGCCTGGGGAAGGCTGTTTTTGCCCTCCTAGGGGCTCGAGGGAAGCCCCTGCAGCCTTTGGAGGCCAAAAAATGGGCCTGTTTTGGCACTTCTGGTTTCAGCACTTCCGGTATTTCCGGAATTACTGGAAGTGCTGAAACAGGCCCATTTTTTGGCCTCCATAGGCTGCAGGGGCTTCCCTCGAGCCTCCAGGAGGGTGAAAAAGGCCTCAACTGGGCCAAAACTCAGTTGGGAGGTGCATGCATGTACAGTGCAGATAAGTTTGGCCGGGGCTCACATGCTTGCAGAAATGGCATGCCATTGGTTTGCCATCACAGGCCTGGGGTCATGTGGCTACCTTTTATGAGCTTCTGACAAGCAAAATTGATGAGGAAGCCAGATTCAATTAACAAAGAATTAGAATAGAATGGAATGGAATGGAATAGAATAGAATAGAATAGAATAGAATAGAATAGAAAGAGACTTTGGAAGTCTTCCCCCTGCTCAGATAGAAACCCTGTGCTATTTCAGACAAATAATTGTCTAATCTCTTCTTAAGAATGTCCAGTGTTAGGACATTAGCTACTTCTGGAGGCCATTCTTTCCATGCGTAACTGTTCTAACTGTAAGGAAATTTCTCCTTAGTTCTAGGTTGCTTCTTTCCTTGATTAGTTTCCATCCATTGCTTCTTGTCCTGCCTTCAGGTGTTTTGAAGAATAGCTTGTTTGTGGCAACCTCTGAGATTTTGGAACACTGCTAACACTACACTGTCAACCCTAATCCTTTTAATTAAACTAGAGATTATTACTAATTTGATAAGTTCAGTGATTCACTTAACTGTGTTAAGAAAGGTCATAAAATGGGGCAAAACAGTTTCATTTAGCAACAAAAATTTGGCGCTCAGTTGTGATCAATAGTTGAAGACTACCTGTAACTCTAATCACACTTCCTAAAAACAATAATATGCATTCCTCACTCAATCTCTATTGGTTCAGTATAATAAAAGTTAGGATGCAATTAAGCAAAGACATTAAGATTCCTCTAACATTAATTCTAGCTAAGGCAAATCTTTGAGGAACCTCCTTAGTCCATCTGTTTACCTTGGCATTAATTGGGGCATTAGCCATTAGGAGACAACCAACAGATATACCAACCACCTGCGTGAGAGCTCACTTTTCTGTGCTCAGATACAGAAGTTAAATCTACAGTATAAGTGCTGTTAAGATGCCTGTTATATACTCAATAGCATCTAAAGCTCCTTGTTCCAATTGTCAGTATTTTTAATTGCTCCTGCAATTCTGAGGTTTTTGCTCTTCTTTGTTGGAATAGAATAGAATAGAAGAGAATTCTTTTATTGGCCAAGGGTGGTTGGATACACAAGGATACTTGTGCAAATACTCTCAGTATACATAAAAGAAAAAATACATTCGTTAAGAATCATAAGGTACAACACTTAGTGATAGTCGTAGGGGACAATAAACAATCAAATCATACTAGGTAACAGTTACTATAAATCGTAAGATTACAAGCGACAAAGTTACAATCATACAGTCACTAGTGGGAGGAGGTGGGTGATAAGGAGTCATGAGAAGATTAACAGTAATAGCAGTGCGGATTTTGTAATAGTTGAACAGTGTTGAGGGAATTATTTGTTTAACAGAGTCATGGCTTTCAGAAAAAAACTGTTCTTGTGTCTAATTATTTTGGTATGCAGTGCTCCATAGCGTCATTTTGAGGGAAAGAGGTGAAACAGTTTATGTCAGGAATGTGAGGGATATGTAAATATTTTCATAGCCCTCCTTTTGACTCGTGCAGTGTACAGGTCCTCGATTGAAGGCAGGTTGGTAGTAATTGTTTTTTCTGCAGTCCTAATTATCCTCTATTGTAACTGTTGCAAGGAATCCCTAAGGAGGTTGTCCAGTTGCCTATCTACCACAACAGATTTTTGAAACTGCTACCTAAATGAGTCCATGATGACCACAAATGTATTTAAGGTTCATTTGTTTGAATCTCTTACTGTGAAAGTTGTTTCACTTGCCAAGCTTCAAAACCTAATAAATTGGCTGGCAAAACCCCCTATTTTTACATTTCAGCTATGCTAAATAAGGCAAAAATTGGGTTTGCTTTTCACCTCCATCCATAAAATGGTGCTCATTAGCTGTTATCCTTGTTTTCCAAAGGCAATAAGTTGGATTCTGCTAATTACTGCCTCATAAAACTCTTGAGTACAATAAGAGAATGATGTTTTGCATCTGTTTTCGAAACTTTGGAATGGATTGGAGCAGAAGAGCTTTCTGGCTGAGAAACAAGCGGTCTTCAGAGTTGGACATTCTACCTTGGTCTGCCCAGCTTTATAACATATGGTTGAAAGTTGTAGTAATCCCTAATGAGTGCTATAGATAGCATTTATGCAATTTATCTAAAATATAGCTTTGATTGGAACTCCAGAGAAATCTTGTGTGAGATGCTCTAGGGTTCCTCAGATAGGTATACATCTGTTCCTATCCATATGTATAAGATATATGCAAAAATTGTCCAGGTAAGATGCAACCCAATAGAATTACTTACAAATAGCACCAACTTGGAAAAGAATCAGGCAGAGCTGTTGATAAGGCATTTTGTTTTTCAATTTTTATTATATATGGTTTGAACTAGCGAATGGATTCAGTCAGTTCACACCGGGTTGGCCAAACCAGTTATTAAATTACCCTTTCCTACGCTATCAAAGTGGATCCTGGCCACTGCACAATGAAGAAATGGGCAATGGAATGGCCAGCGGGAGAGAAGGAGAAGGCCACTTTCCTTCTTTCTTCTCCCTGCTCCTCCTCCTTCCTTTGTGCCAGCTGTTCCATTTCCTGTTTCTCCATTGCAGCGCAGCACCCAGGGTCCACTTTGATAGGCGGGATGGTGGTGGAAATTTATCAACCAGTTGCCCAGGGTCAGGTTGCCCATGGTGGGAGGCTCATTCTGCATGTGTGGCAGAGCTGGAGGATGGGAATGGGCCATGCCTCCCACACCAGCCAACTTGACCCTGGGCAAACTGGTTGTTAAATTATTTGAACCCGATCATGGTTTGAACCCTCACTGATCTCAAATACCTGGAAAAAGCTAAGGTGTTGAAGCAGGTGGGATCAAGGAGAAGAGCCTTTTCTGCTGTGGCCCCATCTCTATGGGATATTCTACCTGTGGAGGTGAGAATTGCCCGCTCAGTTTTGGCCTTCAGAACCTGATTTTGCTGATTGACCTGAGGCCCTGGGGTAGGGGGAGCTCACTGCAGGAGGTGGCTGACAGGGTAGATATCATCTGATCCATCTCTTCGCTCTTGTGTGTGGTTTTAGCATTGCTTTTAATATTTTAATGTTGGTTAGTTTTAATCTTTGAATTATTTTTCACTGATCTCTATAATTCATAAGCCACCCAGAGTCACCTTGTAGGGGAGTCAGGCAACATAGATAATACATAAATAATAAATATGTAATCAAACCAATAAATAGTTCATTAACTGTTCCTAATGTAAATGAGCTGTTAGTCTTAGGAAAACAGTGATGATCCCTTGCTCTTTAGTGCAATGATTACAGTTGTCCAACTATTGATCAGAAGACAAAATTTCTTTGCTTGAAGTCTCAAATAACTGGAAGATCCAGGGCAATACCAAATAGTTAGAAATAGCACTCCATGTCTCAAATATAGAAACTGCAGTGTAGATTGCATAGAGATAGCTGTAGGTAATTTAATGTTATTTTGCTTTTGTGTGCATCCTGTCATCAAACTATTTGTAATAATATGTGGGAATGACCTTGGGGGACAGAACGAAGGAAGTCACAGAGGTACTAACTCTTTATTGTAAAGATATATTAAAATATACTTGCAAAACTGAAAGTATTTCTCCCCCCCCCATTTCCTTTTACTCCCTGGAAAACTAGGGAGGGTCCCTTCTGAATTGTTTCCCATAACCTCCCCTCTTCTCTGAACAGAGATACTTTTTCAAAAGAAATATGCAGCATAGAGAGTTATAATCAGAAACTGCTAGCAAAAGTGTTAATCCAGCTCTTTCCCAAGTTGTAGTGTAAAATCTCTTACTGATTTCATGTTAAGGTTAAGACCGGGGTTTTATTATGTATTGTATTCCCGCATATTCATTGTTATTTGCTGGTGTAGGCTATAGTAAATGAATTCATCCTTTGAAAGGTAAAGATTTCCCCCATTCAGTTGTGTCATCCAACTCTAGGGCACAGTAGTCATCTCCATTTTCTAGTCGAGTGAACCAGTGTCATCCGATAACACTTCTGTGGTCATGTGGCTGGCATGAGTATATGCCAAAGTGCACAGAATGCTGTTATCTTCCCACCAAAATGGTACCTATTTATCTATTTGCATTTGCATGCTTTCAAACTGTGAGATTGACAGGACCTGGGGCAAGAATGGAAGCCCATTCTGTCCTGTGGTACTTGGGTCTTGAATTACTAGCCTCCAGGTTAACAAGCTCAGCTTCTTAACCACTAGGCCACCATGCATGAAACCTGAAATCCTGTAATATTACACCTTAGCTCTGTATAATTTTCTCTATGAAGGGTGCTTGATTTGAACACACCAACTGGATTGCCTGATTGGTAGAAACCATACAGCTACCTCTATTTGGGATAACTAAAAACACAGGACAAATTCAACTATATAATATTTTAAAATTTTATTCATTTATTAAATTTATATGCCACTCATGTCACCTCTAAAGTCACTCTAGGCGGTTTACAAAATAGTAAAAAGATTAATATAGAAAGTTAAAATCAGTAAGATTTTAAAAAAAGAACTAAAAACCAAAGGGATGAGTGACATGGTGATGGGATTTTCTCTATTACCCTGATAACTTCCTAGACCAAAGAGTATCCCCATAAGAGTCCCAAGCTGGCCAGAAAAACCAGGTTTTAAGCCCCTTTTGGAAGGCCCCAAAAAATGAGGGCAGATCTCACCTCTGATGACAGAACATTACCCAGTGTGGGGGCCAGGGGTGGGCTTCAAAAATTTTAGCAACCGGTTCTCTGCTCAGTTGCTGGGTGGGCATGGCCATGGTGAGCATGGCCTAGTCTGCCTCCTGCACTAAGTGGGGGTGCATTTTTGCCCTCCCTGGGCTCCGGAGGCCTTCTGGAACTTCCAGGAGCCCATTTATCACTCTCCTTGGGTTCTGGAGGCTTTTCTTGAGCCTCTGGAAGGGCAAAAATGACTTCCCTCAGGTTCTGAAGGCCCTCTGGAGGCTGGAAATGGACCTTTTTCAGCCTTCCGGAACCTTCAGAAGGCCTGTTTTTCGCCCTCCCTGCATTTATCTCGCATCCAAAATGGGCCACGTGGAGATTCCTGGGAGGGGCTAGGCAGGTTGGGTGGATTTGCTGGTTTATTGAACCAGCCATAAAATTAGCTACGGGGTAGCAGCCCAACCCTGGTTGGGGCCACAGCAGAAAAGGCTCTTCACCTTTGTTGCTTCAGCATATACAAATGACTGCCGCTATCTTTCTAAACATCTAGTAAATATTTGGGCTCCAAAACATCCTGATCCATGAGAGATCTTGCCTTCACCAAAGAATACTCAAGTTTGAGAAATTTGCTAAGATCTGTGCAAACTGGCTGCACCTGAAAATAGCTTGGAGATACCAAAAATGCATTCTGCTTTGGTGGGGGTGGGAATTTTTTTTAGATCAGCCTTTTAGAAGATTTTTCCTTTTTGGAATAAGTTATGCTATCTGCTGCTCAGCAAGAACAGGGTTGGTTAGTACTTCGATACAGAGCATCAGAAAATCCCAGTGAATGCCAAACCACCACTGTTGGCCTGCATAAACAAATCCATACAATCCATAGGAGTTAAGCGCAGCTCAAAGGAGACTTTTAAAGGCTCCATTGTTACTTTATTTATGACACAAGCTCTTGTATTCAAATTTGTTTTAATGTATTTTCCAGAAAGAAAACATAGTATAGTTAGAAGATGAGAATAAATCTGTGATATTTGGTTGCAGGTCACACTTGCACCTTCTTAAGGTACCATAATTTATTATTAATTCTTTGAGCCAAAGAAGGACCAGAATCAATATGGAACTTTTTCAATTAATGTCTCTTGAGTAGCATGCTAGCAAAGAACTCTTCTTTTAAAGAGCTGCTGCCAGTTAGCATAGCCAGTGACAGATATGATAAATCAATGGGCTGATTCCACATAAAAAGCTATTTATCCTATCAAGAGTAGAAATATAATCAGAAAACTGGTGGTGCAAGCTTTCGTCTGCTGCCTCTTTATTGTTTAAGGACTATTCTTGTCCTCTTTTATTTCTTGTGCCTTTCAGATAGCCCTTTAAATGAGGATATTTAAAGCATGTTGAAATAAGACTTAATGAATTTTTCCACAAGAAGGGCCACATGCCGAGAAAGTTTTAAGTGGAATTCATGTGTATCAGGTATAAAGACATCTGTCTGCAGCAGAGATGTCAAACTGGATTTCTTTGAGGTCAGATCAGCCAGATGTCTTAGGGGGCGGATCAACCTCCGCAGGCCGGCTGGCCAAAATGGGGCATGGGGGGGCACACACATTCCCCTCGTGCCCCATTTTCCGAGGATAAAGCTTAGTTAGATGCATTAACAAAACTACTTGAACTTCAATTTGATTCCTCCTTTCTGAATTATTCATAGCTGAACTTTCTAAGAATTGAATTGGGGTCTGATTTGGCTTTTCCTTCTTTCCTGGCATACTTTTTTCCCCTCCTTTTTGTATCGTGTTACTTTAGAGACCCTGGAGAGTTTCTTTTCTTTTTTTTAATGAAAAACATAAGCTTATACAAGCTGCATTTCAGTTTGAGTTTAAAATAAAACATTTAGGATTTGAGCGGTGAGGTTGTCTATTTTGATATTTATTTTTGTACATATCTGGTCCAGCTTTTGGAAGTTTCCTTATTCTGGTGGTCTTCAGATCCCTTTCCATTTATCCAGTATTTATTGTACAATACTTACAGACCAGAGGTCCCCAAACTTGGCAACTTTAAGACTTGTGGACTTCAACTCCCAAAATTCTCCAGCCAACTGGAGAATTCTGGGAGTTGAAGTCCACAAGTCTTAAAGTTGCCAAGCTTGGGCACCCCTGTTATAGACTAACAAAGCTGGACAGTATTAGCCTAATAAATTTGTGTTTATTTATTTAAGTTATCTTAATACATAACTTTTGGGCCCAGTTGGCAAAAGAAAACTCAGGACTTTTTTGATTTGGAAAAATGCAGGAAGAGGATTTCATCTTGCAATAAATAGACAACGGCTAAAATGATGATGATGGTGGCAATGAATACATAGTTTTAGCTAATGTTTAAACTATTAAAATGCTTACACTTCAAAATGCACCTGCATTTTCTGCATCGTATGAGAAGAGCACATCTTGCTTCCCCTGTTCTTACCACTTTCTATAGAGCAGGGCTGTGAAACTCGTGGCCTGCGGGCCAGATGCATTCCACATTGGCCAGCCCCAAGCCAAACTGAATGAAGGAGAAAAATCCCAATACATCACATGATGCCACTATGATGACATAAGTTTGACACCCCTGCTATGGAGGGACCATTGAAACACCCTGTCGTATTGTATTACTGTGTGGTTTGGAAATATTACTGTTTCAGACAGGAAAGCTGTGCAGAAAGTGATGAGGATGGCAAAAAGTATTACTGGAAATTCATGTCCTTGCATATAAGTGATGCTTGACCAGGGTCTGCAGTATTGTCAGGGACAGTACATATCCTCTCCTTGACCAGTTTTCTTTCTTACCTTCTGGGAGGAAGCTTTGCAATATCTGAAGCAGAACCACTAGATTCTGTAATAGCTTAGTACCATATAGCATCAATAAGTGCACCATCGTGCCTCCCGTCCCTGTCCTATTGTCTCCATATATTCCTACCTATTTCCTGTATTCTTACTCATATTTATATTTATACCTATCATCTTGTAAATGATTGGCAAATCAAATAAATGAATAAATTAAATAAATAAATAAAACTTTGTTAACTCGCAAGACTCTTTGTATTCAAAATGGACTGTGTGTGTGTCTCTGTGTGTGTATTTTCTTTTGACAGCAGGCATCAGAATTTCATTTTTTAATGTGTGCCAGTGTGTTCACAGAAAAAAGTGACACTAAAGGTTATCTTATTGTTAGTCTATTGTCTGAGCTGCACAAAGAAGGTTGGATGGCTGAGTTAGAAAGAGTTTTGCCGGGAGGAAAAAACCTTAGAAAACACCACAGTTAGGTTATTTGGTTGTTCATGAAAAGCCAAACAGTATATTAAGAAAGGTTTCTTGTACTCCAGCTTCATAAGAGGTCAGAGCTGGGTAGAATTCTAACACAATTTTCTCATGCTTTGAAGAACCCTTGATGGTAAACAGAGGCTGTTCAGATTGTTTTTATATTACAAAGTCTAAAATGAATCATGTTCCTTGGCATTTAAAGTTGAATACAACATGAAGGGAATGTATAGGTCAAAACCAAGCTAAATAGTAGCCTTTTAAAGAAGGGATTGATTGACCTATTCTCTATGGCACCAGATGGCAAGACAAGAAATAATGGGTACAAGTTTGTCAGAGATCCAACCTTAAAAGTAAGGAGAAACTTTCTGACAGTGAGAGCAATTAATCAATGGAATCGCTTACCTCCTGAGGTTGTGGACGTTTTCAAAAATACCCTGGACAACCATTTGACTGGGATGGTATTTCGCTCCTGCCCTGAAAAGGGGATTGGACTTGAAGACCTCTGAGGTTCACTTCCATGATTCTATGAAATCTCAATTTGATCCAACTTGCTTTCATGCTAAACTAGGCTTTTAAAAGGTTTGGCAGAAAGTTATCATATATAGCAGGGGTCCCCAACCACCGGGCCCCAGACCGGTACTGGTCCGTGGATCATTTTGTAGCAGGCCACAAAGAATGAATAATCGTGATTAAAATATATATAAAAATATGTTTTTAGTAAAGAAATAGTAAAGAAGCCCTTTACTGTTGGGGAAGAATTGATTTTGCCGGTCCTTGAAAAAGTGTTTCTGCGTGAAACTGCTCCCTGGTACAAAAAGGGTTGGGACCACTGATATATAGGAGGTATGGGCTGCTGCTTACCTAACTATCCCATGCTATTTGTTAAAGGGTTATATTTTAGACCTTTTCCATACTGCTGAATTAATAGTTATCCCATCTTTTTGAAGTGGCAAAAAATTATACCTGAATAAAATGGGCTGTCCTCATTGCCAATCCTTGCTGTCCTTTTGGTCCCACTCACAGTGAAATGGTGCTTCCAGACTATACCCATATAGAGCGGGTACTGTATTCAGAAAGCTCAGTGAACAATTCCTCTGTATTTGCTACACTTCATCTTCAACATGTGATCAAACACCCCCCTCCCCAGCCACATTGCTGCAGGAATGAAGCAGGTTTGGATGCAGGAGTCTGCCAACTCTAGTCTCTTTAACATGCATCCCATACATTTTATCATGGTCCAGGATACGCAAAGATAAAAAAATAAAAGAAGCCATGAGGAGAGGTGAGTCAGAAGTAGCATTTATTTAGAATTTTGTCTCCCTCCCCTCCCCTCCCCTCCCCTCCCTGTCAGGCCCATAACCTGACTCTCCCCTCTCCTTCCTTTCCCTTCCCTTCCCTTTTCATATAGAACAGTTGGGATTCATTGTTGGAATGTATTTCTATTCAACAACTTCAGCACTATTGAGCCAGTAAATGGAAGTTTGGATCCATGGTATATACTCTATATGTGCTCTTTTGTTCTCAGTAGAGTTCTTGTTTCCTGTTACAGTTAAATAGTTGAGCAGTAAAGCACATGGTGACTGTACTTTTTTTGCACTGTGTGGTGCTTTATATAAACAGAATTTCTAACAAGAACAAATGCCAACTTCCAAATTCTTACATGCACTATTCAAGGGGCAGGGAAATAATTTGTCTTATCAATCTATTGTTACTCTTGTCCAGCCTTGCACTGAAATAAAACACAGTACTGCTAGAGGTGTAGTTTAATACCATTGTGCAGTTTTGATACAGCACTATACAGTATTGCTATGTTTTGTTTTTGAGTGAGACCACAGTAGAATACAGCAGACAAGGCTAACTGGGGTTGAAAAGACAATACACTCTTTTCTGATCTCAACTGCTACTGGTCACCCAACAGTTTCATGTGGTCATTCAAGAGAAGAGCCATTTGCACAAAGGACTCCATACAGTAATAACTTTGTCATGAAATATTGGATCTACTAAAGTTCTGCTTTTGGAGACCATTTAAACTACTAAAGGGTACTAAAGGATACTTGGTTCAAACAAGTGGTGCAAAAAAATACCACACCCTTTTGTAGTTAAATAATTTTGTGAAGTAGCTCTTGTGTTTCATGTGAAGGCTTTCACTGTTTGGAGTTCTTTGTGAAACAAGCTCTTCTCTTGAAGCACCATATGAAAGCTTAACTAGACTAGAGATCTCCTGGATTTTTATGCACCAGATTGTGGAGTTGTGTAGGCACTATATATTAATACAGTAACCATGTTTTCATCCCTGTGGACTATAAGGCTTAAATGTTACCACTACATATATTTTTCCATGAGGTTTCCAAGCTAGGGAGATTTGATTGGCTTATAATTCAATTTTAGGTATATCAATCTATGAAATACAAAATCTAGTTTCTTGGTAGGACTGAAGGTTGAAGACCAGGACTAATTCATATGAACTAGGGATGCAAAACTGAATTCAGCCAGAATTGAAATGCTGCCCACTCTGATGAGAAAGAATCATAATCCAACCTCCAAAGTTTCTCTTTTCCTACTTACGTCAGAAAATGCTATGCATTTTTCTACTGAGAATATGTGGCTATATCTGGACCATTTTTGTCAAGGGTCACTGTTCTAACCTAAATCAAATGAACAAGAACAGCTTAAAGGCATGTATCAGATAAAACATTTTCTATATAGGCACCCTTTGTTTATGTATTAAGATTCTATTGGAAATTCAGATATTTTAAAATGGCAGCTCTGCTCTAGCAAGTGAATCTAAATTAATTCTGTATTAAGCCTTCCAAAAAGTATGCTTCCTTTCTCTTTTTATGTTTATAAAGACGTTTTAGTAGCATATGTGTTTTAAAAGCCAAAATGGAATAGACTACTGTAAAATGAATGAATTCAGCCTAAGTAGCCAGAATCTCTTTAGCAGAAGGTAATAATGGAGAAAGGACAAAGCTTGGCATTTGATTGTGATCTTTGATCGAAGATGAGTACATTATTAATAAATAAGAGTTCCTGTTTTCCTCTGTCAAATGTTGGCTGGCATGTTTTCAAGTGTCAGAAAAGAAATCCTAGTTTACATGCAGATGAACAAATGATTTCCATGGAAGTAGAAGAGACAACACTAAATGCTAAAGTTTGATGCTACAGATTAAATGTGGTTGAGGTTAGAGAGATGAAGGATTTGATTTAAATAAGCTAACACAATAATGTTAAAATATGCAGATCAGAACTTCTTATTCTATAGTTTGTATCCTTTCCAAATCTTGCAGTATGGACCTGTTGAAAATTGCATTAAAACCAGGGATGGGATTCTACAGATTCACACCTATTTGCTAGAACCACTTATTAACATTCTAAGCACTTTGGAGAACTGGTAGTTAGAAGAAATTACTGGCCTAATCTTGTAAGGAAGGCAGGAAGGAAACATTCTGGTGTTGCTTACAGAAACTGCCTCTCCATTAACCCTTATTACGTTCTCGGCAGGACTAGACTTCCTGTCTCTGGAACGTCTCTGGGGTTTTTTTCCCCTCCTTTGCTGGTACTTTGTTTGTGTAGAGTAATGATTCAAAGTTACAATGGCACTGAAATAAGTGACTTATGACTATTTTTCACACTTATGACTGTTGCAGCATCCCCACAGTCATGAGAGGCCAGGTGAGGAGATGCATGCCTCGATGTAAGTGATGTTGAGTTGATCATGCCCAGCCAGTCACATGACCACCAAGCCATGACCACCAACTAAGCCATGCCCACAGGACTGGTTGTTAAAAAATTTGAATCCTACCCCTGATTAAAACATATAAATTTAAAAAACTTGTGAACAAAATATGCACAAACTGGCAAAATGTGTATACAGAAAAAAGATAGGTTATATAATTTTGTGTTCTAAATGCATGGGTTAAAGAAATGGGTGTGTGTGAATGCATGGCTAGATTTAACAAATGTAGACTGGAACAAAAAAAATATGACAATGAAATCATATTTAATATACAAGAAATTGTCATGGACCAGATATAGATTGATTTATCCATCTCTAGGAAGAGCATCAAGGATGATAATACTGAAATATCATTCTAATCACACAGTATAAAAGAGTTTAACACTTCTACATAAGAATGTTTAATCATTTCTTAACATCCATTTGATAAACAAAAAAGTAATAGACTGTAATTTGACCAGGTGTTTTTTCTTAATTATTTACACTTCATCATGTAACTTGTAAACTGTTTTTAAAACAACTTGTTATGTCAAATCAAAGTAATTATGTATGGTTTTACAGTGTTATAGTTCTATACAAAGAGTGTAATACAAATATGAAAATATAAGTGCTTTTACATATACACTTTTTAATACTGTTTCTATGTTGTTGGTATCAGCTTTATCTTACTACATATAAATAATGTGCATGGGGAAACTGATGAATAATATAGTTAACAGAAGTAAGAAGCAATTTTAATTCAATAAAACTATTTCATGTTTACACATCAGATGTGAGAATTCAGTAATCCTTGGAAGCTTTGATAAGTGTATAATTAGTAAGACTAATTTAAAACAACTTTGAGATTGATCCACATTGCATTTTGTCCATACACTGATGTGTTATAATATTTGGGGGAAATGTTCTTCAGACCACTTTAAATGCTCCATACCACAAACACATGTGGAGACAAAATTATGAATCATGAACCAGGTTAGACAGTTTTGTCAGGAACGAGTCATTATGATCATGACCGTTTTGTCATGCTCATAATGTCTCATACCAATATAGGAAAGGTTAAGATCTGAAATACATCACTGGTACTCTTCCTTTTTGGGGATAAAAGGTCTCTAAACCATGGACTGGTTTTAAAAATAAAAAGAACCCTCTTATCTGAGAGCTACAAAAACCATTGTCATTTGCAAGGGAGAGCATTGGCATGACTTGAAAAGTTGACATGTTAAGAACTGATAAGAGAGAGCACTAGCACTTACAATAGTACTTAGACTTATATACTGCTTCACAGTGCTTTATAGTCCTCTTTAAGCAATAGCAATAGCACTTAAACTTATATACAGCTTTCCAGCCCCTCTAAGTGGTTTTACAGAGTCAGCATATTGCCCCCAACAATCTGGGTCCTCATTTTACCCACCTCAGAAGGATGGANGCCCCCAACAATCTGGGTCCTCATTTTACCCACCTCAGAAGGATGGAAGGCTGAGTCAATCTTGAGCCTGGTGGGATTTGACTGCCAAATTGCAGGCAGCCCATAGTCAGCAGAAGTGGCCTGCAGTTCAGCACTCTAACCACTGTGCCACCAAGGCTCTGAAGCGGTTTACAGAGTCAGCATATTGTCCCCAACAATCTGAATCCTCATTTTCCCAATCTTGGAAGAATGGAAGACTGAGTCAGCCTTGAGCCGGTGAGGACTGAACTCCTGGCAGTCAGCAGAATTAGCCTGCAGCACTGCATTCTCACCACTGCACCATCATAGCTCAAGGTTGCCTTGAAAGCAAGATTAAAGCAAAATAAAATATGCAATTGAAGCCATTCAGCATATTGGTGTCATATTGAACATTTGCCCCTCTGTTGTGCAAATTTAAAATCACAGATTTTTCCACACTGGAACCAGGAACCAGAAAAGGAATGTTAAATCATTAAATTTAATCAATGCAGCTAAGCATAGTCATTCACACTGAGTGAGCATATTTTTAAAGTGTGAACAAGGAACCAGTAAGCCATAATTTTTATAGCACTGGGATAACACTGATAATACAACCTATGGCAGTCATATATTTGAGGCCAATTTCTGCTTGCACCAAGAATACGTATTGAGAGAGAGATATCACATCACTTGCAAGAACTTTACCATTGCTTACATTTTAGTTCTAAAATATATCTTTATACTCTATGCGAGGGGTCGCCAACCTTTTGGAACTCAGGGACCACCAAACTCATAATTTTAAATCCCATGGACCAGACACCGTGGGAAAATCCCCCAAAAGAGTCTGCAGGAAAATTTCCCCAAATTACCATTTCCAGCTCTGTTTTCAGGGGGAAAGAGAGAGAGAGAGAGAGAGAGAGAGAGAGAGAGAGAGNTTCTCTCCCCCAAACTGTGCCAGAAATGAGTCTTTGAGAGACTTGTCACGCCAGCGCATCCTCTTGGAGCAGGAGGCCTTGTATGTCCCAAAGATTCATTTCTGGTGGAGTTTGGGGGAGAGAAAGAAAGACTTTTGCTGCTTTCCTTGCATGCAGCCAAAAGCAGAATAAGAAAGAAGCGAAGAGAAGCAGCCCAGTGGCCAGACAAGGTGGGTGGGGTGAGTGGGGCAAGTTCCCCCCTCCACTCTTTCCTCCCTCCCCTCACTACCTCATGTTGTGCGCAATGCAAGCGAAGCAAGCCTTGTGTTCCTGTGGGTCATGTGGATGGCACAGCCTTGTGTTCCCATGAAGCCTAGATTAATTGCTTTGGGGGTGATATTTCTCTGCGGACCACCAAAATTTTCTTGTGGACCACCAGTGGTTCCCAGCCCACTGGTTAGCGACCACTGCTCTACCCTGCACAACATTCCCTTTATTCCATTATAAATGAAAGGCTTACTTTTAAATGCAATATTTATTGGGTTATTTACTGTATTTAGGAATTGCTGAAGACCTGTCATTTATCTTTTCCCCCTTTTGTTTACATTGAGCTCTTGTATGCAATATCTAACGGTTACCTGTACATACATTTTTAAAAAGTCAATTGCAGATATAATGTCAAGCTGAGAAGGGATCCAGATAAACCAGCCTGGAAAATTTGGGTTTTATAATCAGAAGATATCTGGACAAGAGCAGATTGAAGATTGTAGCAGATGAGTGCAGGTAGTCCTTGACTTACAACAATTTGTTTAGTGACCATTCAAAAAAAGTGAAAACAGTGACTTATTACCATTTTTCCACACTTAGGACCACTGCAGCATCCTCACTGGTCACATGATCAAAATTCAGATGCTTGGCAATTGGCTCATATTTATGACAGTTGTATTGTCCTGGGGTCATATGATCAGCTGTTGCAAACTTCTCGTGAGCAAAGTTAATGAGGAAGCCAGATTCACTTAACAACTGGGTTACTAACTTAATAACTACAATGATTCACGTAGCAACTGTTGCAAGAAAGGTCATAAAATGGCCTTTCTAAAATGGTCTAAGCAACTCACTTAACAAATGTTTCACTTAACTCAAGGTCATAACTCAAGGACTACCTATGTAGCAAAGAAGCATGCTAGATAAATGGAACTTCTTTTTCCCACATCAGTCTAGTATGAGCATGACTCATGTTTTATTGGCCATTCCTCCACTGATTCATAAGCTTATTTGTGAAATTTATACTCCAAAAATTTCTATAATAGGCTTCATATACCTGTGGGAAGAAATTCAAATAATTCAAGTCTTCCAAAACTTGATTCGCTCAGTATGATCAGTACATCTAACAGATTCTCTGTAGTTAGGAAATGGGGCATTTTAAAATTGTCTCATGTTGTGGCTAAGACAATGTCTTTTTAATTGCAAAATGATTTTGTTTTGTGGCCTTAACAGTTGCATGCCATCAAAATACACTGCAGGCAGCAGCCCTTATTTCTTTTGGAGTGCGACAGAAGCTCCTCCTGATTAAAAT
This sequence comes from Laticauda laticaudata, assembly GCA_004320025.1. Classification (NCBI taxonomy): domain Eukaryota; kingdom Metazoa; phylum Chordata; class Lepidosauria; order Squamata; family Elapidae; genus Laticauda; species Laticauda laticaudata. The sequence goes on from BHFT01048947.1 coordinate 17,266, forward strand.
GTACTCTGACACAGTTAGATGTAGGGAATCCTGCCATCTCTTGAATAAAGTGCTCATAGAGATGTAGGAACAGGAAAGTTTGTGCTTTTCAATTCCTGGCCATAACCAGGTAGTGATTCCTCTGAGAATCACAGTCTATAAATGCAGACAATACAAAATCAAATGAGCTAGCACAGCATACTGTGCTTTTCATGCCATTTGTTCTCTACTAGTATGCTTCTGGCTCAGAAACTGGATGTATTTGAAAGCCAGTTAAATTCTCAGTTCTTGTGTTCTTCTACTGAAGGATAATAAAAGCTCTTCTGAACCCAATTGGCCAGAATGACAGTATTTTACAATATAGAGACAACAGGAACCTGAAGACCAGATCTCATTACAAGATGCTGACTGGGGTGTTATGTCTTGATAGTGGTGTGCTAGTAATGAAATGGTCATTATAATATTGTGATATGTCCATCCTTATCTATTTGCATGAAATGTTGCAAAGCAATTATGAAATGTGTTGCAATGTCATGATACACATTTCATCCTTTTGGCATTGTCACACTTAGAACAGGCACCTGCGATGGTTCGTCACCCACATTAAATGAATATTCACAATAGCTAGTTATCTCGTGGTCCATTTTAATTAATACTATTGTCCAATAGTAAACAACCTAAACCAGAGGTGTTCAACCTTGGCAACTTTAAGACCCGTCGACTTCAATTCCCAGAGTTCCTCAGCCAGCCATGCTGGTTGGAGAATTCTGGGAGTTGAAGTCCACAAGTCTTAAAGTTGTTAAAGTTGGATATCCCTAGCCTAAACTATATTTATGTATCAGTAGTTGTTAAGGTTGACCTTTGATTTGAGAAGGTCGAGATACAAGTTCAGATTCCCCAATCAGCTTGATTATAGTTGTAACCCACACATCTGGAAGGGAGAGAGATACTCTTCAAACTCAATCATAAAGAAGAATCATTTACAAGAAGAGAAACTGAAATGAGCCAAGAACTTGGGAATATGTGCCAAACAATCAATAAAGAGCATTGCTGGAGCTTTGATTAGAAAAATCACTTTGACATAGCCGAGTTGCTAAGAATCCATCAAGTTCTATTCTCATATGATTTGCAATAACATCAGAAAGGAATAAACTTTTATAATCTGCAACTTTTCATGAATATATTTTATGAACAAAGAGAAAAAAGCCAAATTAGGTATTAAATTTGGAAAAGTGTCAGTTGTATGTATGAATCATATTTGTTATAATTCACATCAAAATTCAACCTTGATTTCATATGTATTGATATTTTTTCAGATCTGCTTTGGTTTTCTCTGAGGGATACATAATTTTTTTCTTTCCTTGAAATCCATATGCAAATAAACTACCGGTAGCTAAATGAGATTGAAAATAGAACTATTTTATATCAGATATGCAGTTTAGTTGATGAAATATTTTCATCTGGTTTACTATAATATTAAAATGAAACACATACTCCAAAATTCAACCAAAAGATAACTTGTAATGGCAATCTAAATGGAAATTTGATATAATTCCTTTCTAGTAACTATAACTACTTGGGATTTGCTTTGGAATAAAAATGCACTTGTGTTATCTCCTTAGAAATTTCAAACTATGATTCCAAAATATTTTTTGGTTTCGTCCAAAACATAATTATGAATACTTAGAATTAATTTGTCTTCAGTTCTGTTGTCATATTTTAAATTCAGATATTTTTTTTGTTTTAAGATAATGGCAGAAACATTATTTTTAGATTAAAAAAAATAGTTTCAAAATTCAGACAGAAAACTATACTCTGTAATGGCTGAGTTTACCACCACATCCTAGAAACCAGTTTTTAGATATGTCTACTTAGAAATAGGTCCAACTGAATTCACCCCAGCTTATTTTTAGGTGAGAACTTATAATTTGCTAATCAAGAGTGGTAAAGTTAATTGCACTTAAAAACCCTAATTTCAATGCATTGATATTGAGCATGCCTTTTTGAATTAAATAGGATGAATCTCTGCAAAGATATGTATAGGACTGTACTCTTTGTTATTGGTTGTGACAAATGCAGATAGCTACAAGCACAGTTTTATTAACAGAAGTTAGATTAACCGCTAAGAGTCAAACTTCAAGTTACCTTAAATATGTTTTTTCACATAATATATTTCTTTAAAAAGGCAAATTATAGAAGAGGGATAATTGCAGCACATGGATAAAGGAAACTGAATTCATTTTTTTGCAAGGGGTGCTCTTTTAGTAAAAATGTACTACTCTTTTACCAGTACATATGCACATGCATTTTACTGAACGAGAAATAAGAGAAAAATGGTGCTAGGAGAGGAAAATGGAAAGAAATAATTAAAGAAGTGCCTGAAATTGTGTTTGTGTGTTTGTGTGTCCCTATCTTCACTATACATCTTGCCCAAGACCAGCCTAACACTGGCAGCAAGGTTGTAAATGCATTCATATATTTTCTACCATGTTCTCCTAGAGTTGTGGCAATCCGGCTATTCCAATTTTGTAGCTGTACAAAATGTTTCATGACAAGAAAAGCAGAAATGTAATAGCTTCATCACTTCAAAGATCTTTCCACTCCTAAAAGTGTAAAGACCTTTGAAGTTATGAAGCAATTACAAGCTATTACTTTCAATAATACCACTAAAAGTATTATTGAAAGTGGTAATTGTTGAAAATTGCCATCAAGGATACATATAAATGCACACAGAGAGACAGACATGCCCTCTGAAAAAGTTTTCTTTCCTTTCTAGTTATGATAATTTCCCCCCACTTTAAAAGCTTTTTTAAAAAGTACAACATTGTCAATCACTATTTACCTTGCTAAACTAAAGCAAGAATTCTTGCCATATCAAATTATGCCTTACCATTAACTGAGAATAATTAAGGGTGACTTATAATTAACCTGGAATAGCTTCTATTTCAGTCACAGCTTAAGAAATAAAAAAGAGATATTTAAATAAAGCTGGAGATATGTACCATATGCACGTACATGTAAATATATATTTAAATATATAGATATTATATATATATATTTAAAAGGCTCCATAACCATCATTACGAGTAGCTACCGCAAAGGCTGGATAAGCTTCATAAGCTGTGTAGGTTCCCAAATCATGTCCTAGATTCACTGCTTGCTTTAGCTGGGTAGCTGCGACAGTGGCAGCTGTGTTAGCAATATATCCTGGAGAAAAATTCAGAAAGAAAACTATTTTTACCAGAACGGAGGAGATTGACACAATCCTTTATGCATAATTTTAGTCTACAATAATATTCAAACCAAAACATTGTTTTCTAAGTGTGCTTTTAAAACAGAATGCATGGATTTGGCCCTTCTTGGGTAATCAGTAAAGGAAGTAAATCATCACAATATCAGACTGGGATGCAAACATTCAGATACCCACTAGTTGGCTGCAAAGATCTTTTTCTGGCCATCTAGTGGTCATCTGGATTTTTCTAGCCTAGTTTGTCAGTCCTATCTACAACTCTTACAGCAATGTGCAATATTGACTGGTGTTTGCTGACTGGTGATCATCTGCAGTGATTGATACACACAGAACTGTTATGCCTTTTCTTCAACAAAGTCCAGCGTTTTTAATAAGCAATGCCAATATCATCCAATGCTATACATGTACAGATAGCCCACACTTATTGACTGCCTCATAAAGCAACTGAAATGGCATAGGGAAGGGGTGTCAAACTCAAGGCCCACAGGCTGGATCTGGCCTGTGGGGCTACCATGGAAACAGCAAAGGACCAGCTCACAGTGCCTCTGCCCCCGAAAATGGAGCTTGGGATGGCCATGTGCAGCCCTTGTGAGCTCCATTTTCTCTGGAGTCATTGCAGCTGAAAACTGAGATTGGGAGCCCATTTTCGCTGGCAGAATGCTCGGGCCACCACAGGCACCCCCGACATGAGTGACATTAAGCTGGCCATGCCCCCCCCGGTGCCCTCAAGATCAAACACAATCCTGATGCAGCCCTCAATGAAATCATGTTTGACATCCCTGGCATAGGATTTCCTGCTAGAGCTGGGCATTGGACTAGAACAGGGGTCTCCAACCTTGGCAACTTTAAGACTTGTGGACTTCAACTCCCAGAATTCCTCAGCCAGCTTTGTTAGCTGAGGAATTCTGGGAGTTGAAGTCCACAAGTCTTAAAGTTGCCAAGGTTGGAGACCCCTGGACTAGAAGACTTCTAAGATCCTTTCCAACTCTGTTTTTCTGTTGCATGTCTTTCCCTTCTACAAATATCTTTTATTTTGCCTAGACTCTCTCCTATACAAGGGCAGCTGGAGAGAGTGAGGTAGTTCATAATGATGCATTTTATATCAGCTTTGATGAGCCTAACGGGTACCATTTTATTGGACTATTAGGTTCACCTGGATTGAAAGGATAAAATGTTTCAAAGCTTTCCAACTAAATGAACAATGACAGTGGAAGGTCATTGTAATTTAGCAGTAAATGGTGCTGAGTTCAATAAAACATCAGTGTATCTTACATAATGCGGAAGCTCGAATAAGCCTAGACAAATTGATTTTTCTTTGTGGCAGGAAACAGGATGGATTTTAAATTTTTTAAAAAGCCCTGATGCTTCTGAATGATTCCTTACAGGTATTAATCAAAAGAACTGAGTGGTATGTAAACTGTGTTTCCAGTAATGTAAAAAAGAAAGAGAGAGAGAGGGGGAGGGAGGGAGGGAGAGAGAGAGAGAGAGAGAGAGAGACAGAGAGAGAGACAGAGAGAGAGAGAGAGAGAGAGCAATTTAATGTGAAAGATATACCGTATATAAGTAAAATCCAGAAAGTTTTGGTTCTTATTAAAGGTAAAGGTAAAGGTTCCTCTCGCCCATATGTGCTAGTCGTTTCTGGCTCTAGGGGGCAGTGCTCATCTCCATTACAAAACTGAAGAGCCAGTGCTGCCCGAAGAAGTCTCCATGGTCATGTGGCCAGCATGACTAAATGCCAAAGACACACAGAACGCTGTTACCTTCCCACCAAAGTGGCCCTTATTTTTCTACTTGCATTTTAAGCATGCTTTTGAACTGCTAGGTTGGCAGAAGCTGGGACAAGTAATGGGAATTCACTCCATTACTCAGCGCTAGGGATTCGAACCGTCAAACTGCCGACCTTTCTGATTAGCAAGCTCAACGTCTTAGCCACTAATCCACTGCATCCCTTTTTTGGTTCTCATTAGGTGCACATATGTATTAAATAATATAAATAGGTACAAAATAAATAATAATGAATTTAGCAATTGGCTTCCTACATTATCTTGTATTCTTTATCATAGTCAACATAACTGCAAAGTAACTTTAACCGTACAATAATTTTCTCTGCATGCCTCCTCCCCATCAAATCATTCCAGGTCTTTTAGAAAGTAACATAAAGGACCAGATCCCAACATCTGGGAGGGTTTAAAAAATCATGATGGCAGCCTTGATTCTGTGATGAAAGCTGTCATCTTGGCTTTCCACTTTCCCTGCCTCCTCATACTACTGCTCAAGCTGAGGATTATAGGGAGTCCCTGACTTACAAAAGTTCATTTAGTGACTGTTTCAAGTTACAACGGCACTGAAAAAAAGTAATTTATGACCATTTTTCAAACTTGCAACTTTTGCAGTACTCCCATGGTCATGCGACCAAAATTCAGATGCTTGGCAACTGACTCATAATTTGCAAAACTGGAGAATGAGTCAATCGATTCACCCCCCCCCCCAAAAAAAACATTCCCACACTTTGTAGGTGTTATTGCCACTGGTTGCCAAAATGTAAAGAAAAAAATATTATGTGTAACAGCAAAAAGGCCATTTACTGGAATAAACCAAAACTGTTAATTCAAGCTCTCTATTTCAGAGAAGTTGTATACATTTCCCCCGTCAAGACTTATTTTGATTACGTGCAGTTACTTCTATTTGTAGCTAAGTATGCAGCAGTCTGGCTAAGCTGTTAATTGGCAAAAGAAACAGTGATTTTTTTTAAAAAAAACCCTGAACTATTGTAATGAGAAGCAGCTTAAGACTTGCAAAAGTGCAAGAATTCAATGTGACTGTGATTTTGCTACCTTTAAATGCGTATTCTGACTGCAAACTTGTACTCATTTTTCTAAAAGCAAATTCCTTTGAATTTTCTGATGAATAAACAATTTATAGGATCACATTTAGTTATCCTGAGGGGAAAATGTTTGGATTGTTACATGTCACAAAAATAAACTTTAGCATCAATTCCTTCTTCACGCCCGACCATGCTGTAATATTCAGGAATCACCAGAGTTTCAGAGGATTTTATGCAGAGGCTTCTTTGCTAAACTGTGTTAATTTCATTTAAGTTAGTCCGATGCATAATACAACCATTACATACCAGGAAATGGTACATTAGTGGCAGAGTTTTCTGCTCCTTCAGTGGGAATCCCCAGTGTCTGAAGAGTATGTTCTGCTGCATATGTTTTGGCTTCATCTACATATGCACTTAGCTTTGGTGGTGTGAAGGGATGCCTGTAAAATAATTTAATAGTTCAATATAATCCTATATTAATCAACTGTACCAGCAAAGGAAGTGATAGAGATATCAATTTGTAAATTATTTCATTATGAAATGTAAATGTTATCTATCTATCTATCTATCTATCTATCTATCTATCTATCTATCTATCTATCTATCTATCTATCTCTAAATATATGTATCTATATCTATATCTATATCTATATCTATATCTATATCTATATCTATATCTATATCTATATCTATATCCTATCTATCTATCTATCCTATCTATCTATCTATCTATCCTAATCTATCTATCTATCTCTATCTATCTATCTATCTATCTATCCATCACCATCATCCATCCATCCATCCATCCATCCATTCCATAACCATCCATCCATCCATCCATCCATCCAATCTATCTATCTATCTATCTATCTATCTATCTATCTATCTAATCTATCTATCTAAAAGTGAAATACCACTCACACATATCATTCACAAAATCTCCGAAACTGTAAAGCTACAAACTTGAAATTTTGGCACGTATGTTCTCTTTGGCTTTAAGGTACTCACTAAGAAAGGATTTTTCAAAATGACCATCAGAGCATTAGTATTTCCTATATTTATTATTAACACGCTCCGATGCTAGGGAGTTCTATCTACTTCCCCCCCATCTGAAAAGAAATCTATTCCAAATGCAAAACACAAACAGAGGAGAGCAGTTTCAATTTTTTAATTTCACAGCAGCACCAGCTTTAACACAGAACAGTTCAGCTAAGCCACGCCCAGGCTCCTTGCTGTCTCCTTGCTCACACAGCAAATATTGTTTTAGTTTCCAAACAGCACTCAACTCTCTCTTCACACTGACAAGGATGCAAACCAGATAAATACGATGGATTGCTATAGGCAGAGGCACAATTTCCCCCCCCCCCTTTTATTTTCCTCCCCAAAAACTAAGTCCACTCACATAATTTCGTAGTGAAGCAAGGGTACAGAGCTAGTTTAATATAATCCTATATTAATCAATTGTACCAGCAAAATAAGTGATACAGATATCAACTTGTAAATTATTTCACCATAAAATATAAATATAATCTTGTATATTTTTATGTACACTTTTGGAATGTCACTAAGGAAAGGAAGATTGGATTTGAGTCAACACTGGCACTTCTAGTAAGTGTTTCTCTTCTCAGTGTTTGCTGCTTTCAAAGCTTTTTTGTTGTGGCTTTTTGTTAATCCTTAATTTCACCAGAGAAGAGTTAGTGGGAATGGGATAGTATGTCAGAGCTTATTTTTCATCCTCTGTGGCTTCTGTATCTGCTTGTAGAGTTCATTGTGTGGTATTTTAATCATAAAAGTATCATTTAGTGGGATTAGGAATTGCACTGAACAGTAAAATTAGATACAATATAAAATTATGTGCCAGAATCCCAACAATGATGAGAAAACTTTCCCATTCAGACAGGAGTCTTAGACTAAGCCATTATTTCTACATCAATAGCCTTGGAGAATCCATATGCCTCACTTTATCTGGCTACAAGGCACAGATATCAAACTGTTAAGAATTAATTTAAGGCCCGGTCCCACTGCACTTACGGATGCAAAGAGGATGTAAAACATTAAAAAAAGCTTGCCATCCATTGGA
>BHFT01048948.1:0-32151 GCA_004320025.1 Laticauda laticaudata
CCTACTTGTACCGTCTATCACCCACTACAAGGGCTTCTTCAGCATCATCCTCTTCGCCATGGTCGATGCTTGACTACAAGTTTCATGTACATCGATACTTCAGAAAATGGGTCAGCTTCAGCCGATGCCCACGGTATTACAACGCCAGTCACCTCAGTAGGGGGCTTGGAACGCAACCTCATCACTTAGGCTTCCCAGATCCAGACCCCCTGCCCAACGACATGCAAAGATGCTGCCCTACTTCATCATGAGGGGATGATGCCTTCTCCCTCAGAACCTGATCTCATGAAGCCCTACACCTCCAGAATGCCTCACCCATGAAGAGATGATCTTCAACTACAGGCTGGTTCCAGGCGGCGGGTGGTGGAGAACGCCTTTGGCATCCTGGCCAACAGGTTCCAGGTACTTCTCACCACCATGGCAGCATTGCCACAGACCGTCGAGGAGGATCGTGGCGAAGCTTGCTGCACGCTGCACAATCTCGATGCGCACCCACTACACCGTCTTGCAGAACAGCTGCGTGGGCCTCCAACAAGGCAATGGGAAATGGAGGCCTGGGAATGGATGGCAAGGGGGAAACCTGTAGATACTAAGGATGCTGCAAGCCCCAACAGAGCTTCACGTCAAGGGAAGAAGCAGCGCAACCTACTGAACACTGGTGCAACTCCCTAGCTGGAGCAGTGGAGTGGCAAGACAGGAATGATAGATGTTTAATGGCATGCTTCCTTCGCCTGTCTCATCACACGGATGAGTTGGGCCACTGTATGTTGGGTGGGCCTTACAATGAACCAGCGGCATTAATTAAAGAGTTGTTGTGTATGTTGCATGTGTGGATCAATGATTAAATTGTTATTGATAACAAATAGTGTGCCAGCACCTGGGAGGGTGCTGTGCACTATGCTGCGCTGTGACTGGTATCACTATCCCACAGCTATTAACCCATTCCAAAGGTAGTCCCTGCGCCCACCCCACTATGCTATCCTTACCATCCCACAAACATGCACAAGGCTTAACCATGGTCTAAAAGTATTCCACACCAAGACTATTATTAACAAAACAAAGAAATGGAGGGCAAGTGTGCTGAATCAAAGATTAGACTTTGATTAACCAACAAGCTATTAAAAGAAAAATTGACCCAAGTCAAGTGTCAAATAAAGTCCACCAGGTAGCCAGCCAGCCGAGTCTCTGCACTCCTCTTTGATCGCTTCAGTCTTCAGGTGTGAAGGGCAGTGCTGTGAGGGTGGCTGAGTGCTTGAGTCGCTGTGTCTAAAGCGCCATTGGGTTGCAGCATCAGGGCCAGAGTTTTAGACCAGCAGAGCACCACCACAGAAGCAGCATCATCAGACTTTCCTTCCCCAGAAGCAAGAAGCAGCAGAATTGCAAGAAAGCTTTCCACAGCCGCAGAGAGCGAGCCCGTGCTGACAGAAGCCCCAGCAGAAGCAGAGTGAGGGCCAGGGGCGGATGGTAACTCTGTCCCTCTGGGGCCAGGGGCTGGGCAGCAGGACGGCTGAGTCGGTCGGGTGGCGCCCCGTGTGGGCTGCTCAGGAGCGCAGGAACCAAGCGGACAGCTTCACGCCGTCGGACTCGCTCCCTGCCGTTCCCCTGCTCACAGATCCTGACTTCTTATCCGTTTCTGTCGCCGCCTGGACGTCCGTCCTGCATACCGTGCCAACGTCGTTTGGCTCCGCCGTCCGACCCGAATTCCGCATATTCCCCTCTCATGTCCCCGCACTGCTTATTGGTCTTCTCCGCCGCGCTGGACCAAACCTCCGAAACTGCTCCTCCATCCAGTATTTTGATGGTGGCAGCCGCGACTCTTAACAACCTCACAACCTCCCCCCCCTGCCTTCTCTGCCTGGCGTGAGTAGCCTGACAATCGCCAACTCGACCTCTGCTGAGAGAACACGCCCTACACTTTTACTCAGGAGCTCGCGTCCATCAGGAGTCCTCATGTCCACCCCTGGTATATGATACACGCCTGCTGTAGGTACTCCACCCTAGGCTCCGCCCTTCGTGTCCGCAACCCGATCCCAATCTCCGCGCCGCGAACTACGCGTCGGATAACAGAGAACTCTGACTGGTCGCACCAAGGGCTGGCACTGCTGGTAGGCAGGCAGCAGACCAAGCTGGCAGAAAGGCAGGCACCAAGCGCTGCTGCGAGCCAACGTCGCAGACAGGCAGACAGGGCAAGCTCGGCTAGGGAGCTGGCAGCAAGGCTGCAGCAGGCATAGCAGGCAGGCAGCGGCAGAGTAAGGCAGTCAATCCGTCCTCGCTGGCAGTAGGTCTTTCCTCTGAATGGTTGAGCCTGCTTCCGAGCTGCTTCCCTTTGATATCCACGGGCTTATTGCAATGTAGCATTCTCTCCCTACCCAAATGCGCAATTACACTCGCACTCCCGTGTAGGCTTCTCGCTTGCATCCGCTAGAGCTTCCGCTGTGGGCCTCCGCTTCATCGACTGTTGCATCCGCTCTGCATCGCTGATATCCGTTCCGCATCCGCTTTGCTGCGGCCCCCCGGAAGCCAGAGGCATTGCCATCCGCTCCCATCCGCTATCCATTCCGCTAGGCTTCAGTTCCGCATCCGCTTTCCATCGCCTCTGGCGTCCTTCCCGCCTTCCGCTCCTGTGTGTGTGTATCCGCTCTGGTTATGCATTTTGCCCTTTTGAGTGGATACGAACGGCATCCGTTGTGTCCTTTTTACTTACGTTTTGCATCCGTTGGGCAGTGTGACAGGGCCTTAAGATCTCTGCCAAAACTGTTGTAAAGAAAAAATGAAACCACCTAAGCAACAGAAAGTCTGCTTTCATTGCAGCAGCCCAGAAATATGTTTCTACATAAATAAATAAATAACAGACAAACTATTCTTATTAACATTCATGAATCTAAATGATTTTTGCTAATTTACAGAAATCTAGTCTCCACACTCTCTGTCCAACATAAAATAAACACTACATTTCCCAAATATTGATCACTAAAAGGTATGAGAAGTGATAATCAGATTTCTGCCAAACAACTTCTCAGGCATGATTAACAAATTAATCACACTCTATTTCTTCATTCATTCACTCAATTCACTTTTGCGTGGAGGGGAAGGAAAGGTGTATTTGAATTAGTCTTGAGTCATAATGTATGAACAAGCCATGCAATTTTCTTGGCAACATTTTTGGAAGCCCCTTGATTCTGCTTTCTTCCTAAGACTAGAAGAGAGTGACTCGCCCCAAAAAGAAATTTCTGTGAAGGACAGGAGGAAGAACCGCTGCCAAGGCAACAGTCAGAAAAAAGGGGCCAGAGCAAGGTCAGAAAGTAACATGAGAAAATATCTCTGACAAGTCCCCTCCCTAGTTCACAAAGCTTGATAAAGAGAAGGGAAGAGAAACCACATTCAGACTTACAAGATTTTCTTACTACAACTATTACAATAACTAATGCTGATCTCATGGCATTGGTTTCTTAATCTCATCTGCCTTCTAGGACTGACATCAATCTTGCAAGTCTGAATATGCTATGCTATTTATTGGAGAAGAATGCTATTTTGTTACTATTTGAATGCATATTTCCCTTTCTACTCAGAGGAGGTGGGTAGTATTACAAATAAAACTTCAGTTGTTTGTTCCTCTTAACATTATAAGGATATGTGATGGTTAAACAGCTTCAGAAATCACAAAGCAATATTTTGCAAAAGTTCTTTACTTGTTTACCCAATGAGAGTCAAGAAGTCTGTCTCGAAATCTTGCCTTGATGATGACGTGTCAGAATGAACTCTATGAACTCCATGGTTAATATTACTTTTTTGTCCAAGAGCTGTAAAATCAGGTTTGACTAAGAACCTCAGTGTTTCACCTCAAGCTCCTTTTCAACATTTACAATTTATTTTACTGGGGGGGTGGGGGAGGAACAAAGTAGAGCTCATTCCTTCACAGCTTGTGCCTAAGCTTATCATTAAATACCTTTGCTGCTCTAATTAATATTCAGTGAAGTTGTGATTTCTACACAGTAAAATACTGTTTATCATCTTAAATTAAATTACCTAACACCTCTCATCTACAATAGTTGCTCATTTTCAAATTTTTCCACAACAGAGCTGAATGTAAATGTAAAGCTTCCTGAAAATGTGTTTTACATTTGCAACTGAATTGTCATTTTACTTAATATTATTATGGGAAAGAAGAGGAAAAAAAAGTTGCCAGGAAATAGAATTCCCCTATTGATAGGGGCAAAAAGATACGGGTTTTTTTTCTATGTAAGATATTTTTCAGATTTTGGATAATGCAGCAAGCATGCAGCTATATCAGCCATTTTGCATTTTCGAAAGAAATGTTTCTCAACTTTGGAAATTGTAAAATGTGGGACTTCAACTCTCAGAATTCCCAGCCAGCATAGTTAGCTGGGAGTGTGCACATCTTACAGTTGCCAAGGTTGGGAAACCTTGCTCTAAAACATCAAGACCTAGAATCAATTCTGGTTGGTCAGAATAGAGAGACACAGGGTTGCTGGAATTTGATGCAGAACATATCTGCTCCTATCTTGGTATATTACTCCCAAGAGACCATTAGTCCTAGAGAATTCTTCAAACCAATCTAGCTTGCCTCTCGGGCTTTCATATTTCTATTTTATTCACCCATTCATTCACAAAACGTATATAGCTGTCCATCTTAAGAAAATAACTCTGGGCAGTTCAGAATACAAAACACACACACACACACACACACAATTTACAAAATCAAAATTCAGTGCTGAGGAATTTCAATCTACCATCAGGAAGGAGATATAAAAGCATAGCCAGCCACACAAACAAACTGAAGAACGGGTTTTTATTCGTGGGCTGTCAGACTCCCGAATGAAAAATAACTTAACAACAACATCGTAGGATTGACTTAATGTGCAATAAGTTCACATAGTGCAATGGGATTGTGTGTTTGTTCGTAGGATTCACTGGGTTAGGGCTTCTCTGTCTTTCACTGTGAGTTGTATTGTGTTGGCGGGGTGCACGAAGGGAGTCTTAGCCAATCTCATTGTATACATGTTGTACTCTTGACAATAAAGGTTTTAATCTGAATCATAAATTTCAATTGCAAATTCACCAACATCTGGCTCTATTAACATTTCAGCCCTTATATTTGCGAGAGGTAAAAACTGTTTTTACAGCCTTTTGGAAGATTAGCAGGATCAGGGCGATTCAAATCTCCAGGCAAAGGCTGTTCCTCTATGTCGTAGTGGCAATGGTCTGAATTTGTAGCACTTAGCTCTACCATAGCTCTATTGTTATATATTGGTTCCCAAAATTAAGTCTGGCCAATGAATTCTCTACCCCTAAACTTTTTATTCGATGACCCTTTTAATATGCTATGATCCTAACTCACTCCTTCTAATTGTTCTGGCAATGTTTATTCCAGTATTGTATGCCAACATTTAGCAATAATGTCTTGTGCATTTTCCATCAGGTAGATACTGTAATCTATATGCAAAACAACGGACCAAAATCTGATGACAAAAATTACAATATTCAAAGACCAGTGGAGAACATTACGCTTTTTGGAATTCTATCCCTGATTTTAAAGGAATTATTCCTGAACAAATAAAGCCAAAACTTCAAGTAATCATTCTATCGCTTGTATTTTGAATTTAGATAAATTTGTTTTTTGTTTACTTAACATACTTACATTTTTTAATTGGCTTAGACAGTTGAATATTAATAACTGTTTTTTGATTTGACTGTTACATGTTGCTTCTTGCTATCTGTACAAATGTTACTATTTATAAACACCTGCCACACAATTATGTATACAATTTTAATTCAGCAAAGCAACCCGTGCAATCTGATTTATTCATCTGCAATGCACTAAACCTTAAGCCATAAACTTTCTACTTTCTGTTGCTGAAACATATTAACACTGCTATCCATCTAGAAATCATTACAATATTCACTGTTGAAGAACAGTTATTAATGTTTGGTAACAAACAAAGCAAAGATAAACACATTTTCAGCATAAAATGAAAGGTAAAATAACTTTGTTATGAGCTTTACTTTTTGAAATAAATAGAATGTTGTTTGAAATAACATTTTAGATGAGAAAGTTATATGAACTCTAGTCCATAGAACGTTATTAGTTGGAAGATAGGTTATAATCTATGTTTTCTTGTATACTTTACACTTAATTAATTGATAAGGTATTAGGTATGAGATACATTTGCAGATTTTAGAGTAATGATTTGCTATGTTTGGAGTAGATATCTGTGAAAGCTATACTCCAGATTAATGGAAAGAAGATAAGAAAATTGTTATCTATTCTTCTCGGTTTTTCCTCCAATCCAAAATTCAGGATGATTGCCGAGAACAACAGCCTAAGAATCGAAAAATGGATGAGTGCTCTGAAATTCCTCTCTGGAAAAAGGGGAGGATCTGGGATTATGGGTACTTCATACAAGACCGTAAAAAAAGTAGTGGGAGAGTTAGAGCTCTGGGAGCTGGGAGAGTCAGTTTTGGCCAAGTTGCAGTTTACAGTCTTCAGAGGGACATTGGGTTTTCCATTTCCTCTCTTAATCACTTCTGGAAATGGCTGTTTGTTTGTTGTTTTGTTTTGTTGTTGTTGTTGTTTTGCTATTGAGAACCTTCAGGAGGACAAGTTTCATCACACAAGATTCATCTTTCTCACTTCGTTTATGGGAAACTTGGTGGGGGAGGGAGGGATTCCAGGATAGACTGGTAAATTCACAAAACACTGAAAATGAAAATCACATGTGCAGCAACAGCACTACAACAGTTGTTGCAGAACTAAAGCAGATGTAACATCCCCAAATTTCATTCACTTGGGAGACACTGGTCCTGGATTAAGGAAACATTCTTCTGTAAGTTGGCCCATTTAAGGTACCTTGGTTCCCTTATGATGCATTACTCTGCCCAGTTAAAGGTCATGGCAACAAGATTTTTAGTAATCTATAGATGTCAAAAGACGTGATAAATTACTGAAATTATTTGTACTCACCTAAATGAAGGGGAAAGCAATTTCTTTCTATATATTTTTAGTTTTTTTTCTTTCCCCCTTTTTTTCCTTTTCCCTCTTTTTTGTTTTTTCCTTTCCTTTTTTATATTTCAGTTTGTCTGTATTAGTTTTTGACTCTTGTTTTTAAACTTAAATAACAATCATTATTATAAAAAGTTCAATATGATTCTCCACCAACTCTGTAAGATTTTAAACTTAAATTGGTCTTGAGATCTTGTATGATATATTTATTAATTTTACAATTATAGGCTTCATATTATTATATATTGATCTAGATTTAACAGAAAATTGGGGTTTTCATCCTGCATTATTTCATGTATTCCAACAGTAAGAAATGGAAACTCAACCCATTATTCATTTTTCACATACATTTTGGCACACTTTTTCACCTTTCACAGGTAAAGTGAAAATTAGCTTAAGAGAACTTTGTTAAGGAAATTTAAAAAAAATAATTGATATCAACATTTTGATTATAAACTATTTTTAAACATTTTTTAAAAATTCATAGCAAAAAGTGGTAGAACAAAACGCTTGATGATCCCTCAAGTAAATGTTGTAGACAACTTTGTTTTCTCAGACTTAAGAGCAGATTCAGATGGATAGATAGAAGGTGATTAATTTTAGATAGAGAATGATCAACTCTTGATAAGATGATTAATAATATGTGTATTTTATGGTATCAAAGATCAGAATAGCTAAAGCCCCTTCCAGAGACAATGTATCGCTATGAAAGCTAGATTTTGTGAAAGATTCAGTAAAAAATAGGCAGATGCCTCCCTTCAAATCAAAAAACAACCAATCAATCAATCCTGGACTAAATAAAGAATAACTGCTCTCCTGAGGCAATGATCAGCAAGCAGGTACTAACCGGGGTGAGATTCTACCAGTTTGCACCTATTCGCTAGAAACAGTTGTTAACATTCTAAGCAGTTTGGAGAACCTTTTGTTCGAAGAAATTACTGGCCTAATCCTGTAAGGAAGGCAGGAAGGAAACATTCTGGTGTTGCTTACAGAAACTGNTGCTTGTGTGGAATAAGCATTCAAAGTTACAATGGCACTGAAAAAAGTGACTTATGACCATTTTTCACACTTACGACTACTGCAGCAACCCACACTCATGAGAGGCAAGGCGAGGAGATGCGTGCCTCGATGTGAGTGACATTGAGTTGGCCAATAACATGACCACCAAGCCATGCCCACCACCTAAGCCATGCCCACAGAACCAGTTGTTAAAAATTTGAATCCCACCCCTGGTACTAACCTACTTTAGTCATGTGACTAAAGAGCAGATGATGACGGATTTTAAAAAAATTACTATACTTGGAAATGTTGAGGGAAATAAAAAGGAATAACAAACACGGATGTAAAGGATTAAAAAATACATTTTGAAAATGTTACCAGTTATTATTTGAAGCATATCAAGATGTTAAGTGGTCATCAAAAACTGAATCTCACATGACAGCAATAAACTACTGATTATATTATAAGTAGTCATCAGGTTAATTGGTACTGGAATTTCCATCACTAAGCAAAGCAGTCATTAAACAAAACAATGGTAGTCCCAACTGTCATTTGGCAAGACCTGCAAGTTGTTACTCCAGAAATTCATGCTTCTCTTGCCCTGATTAATCCATTAACTCTCCCCATTTGTCTATCATGCTCTCACATCTCACACCTAAACCCACTGCCATCCCCAGCTGATGTCTATTATATTCTTTTGCCTGCCTGCCTGCCCTCTGCTGGGATCACTGTTGTGGGCCGGTTTCAAGTCCTACTGTATGGGGGCTGTGTCCCTCACTGCTGCCTTGCTGGTCAGTAGGCTTCTGGTGGGCTGCCCCATTTCAGTAGTCTCAGCCAGGAGGGCTCTGCATGCTCTGTACAAGCCTGCCCCACACAAGGAAGTATCTCTGCTGATGCCACCCCACACAAAGGAGAAAGAGGTCCAAAGAGTGCCACCTCAGTCCCATCAGGAAGGAGAAAGAACAGGGTTGTGAGATCTAGCTGCACAACACTGCTAGATGGGGACACTGTCAGTGATGAAGAAGTTCTTCCTGGAGAAAAAGGTGCTTCTTGTTAAAGTCCTTGTCATGCTGCACAATGCCCCAGAATACCCAAATGATGCAGACTATGCAAATGAAAATGTAAAGGTGATCTTTCAATACTCCTTAACATTATGTCCCTCCTGATAAGGTCTTGATCAAAGTCTTTAAAGCCAACTGCACAAAGAATCCTCAGAGCCTTGAACATCGATCAGAATGTCAACATTATTACCAAATTATTACTGCCTTTTTAGATTATGGTGTTTGCACAACTGTAGTTGTTTGTTCATAAAGTTACTATCTAAAACAAGCTTTAGTTAAAATTACAACATTGCCCTGATGTATGTTTGCTGATAGAAATTTCAAAAAATTTGAACAAGATATTCATTTATCAACCTTCTGGAATTTTTAACAATTGTGAAAGATATGCTCACTCACAAAATTCTATTAAAATGCTATTTTATGTACCTTAAACAAACATCCTAGAATAAGGCAATTGGAAATCATTTCCATTTATTGTAAAGAAAACAATACTAGGTACATCTATGTAGCTACCAAAAGTCAAGCTCAACTTGAAGGAGATTTGACTTTTTTGCTGTAACACAAAACAAATTGTCTCTGTTAATTTTTAAAGACAGTCATAAAATTGTAGAACTTTGTAAAGGACACAGTATGTTTTATCTAAAAATGTTCTTTCAATGGTATTGGTCTTTTTTTATAATAAATTGACCTGCCAATGCAGAACACAAATATTGGAAAAAAAATATTGCACATTTTAAAATTATTTAATTTGTTCTCACACCACACTCTGTGCAATAAATCGACTAAAAGTCAAGAGATTACATGAAATCTTAATTATATGTACAACCAAACACTCAGTCCAATTCTTCAGAACAAACCCTATCATTAAAAACCAAAAAGTTTACCAGCTTTTTAAACCACACTCCATCTAATCTTGCAGTCTGGCATTAGTAGGCAAATTGCATATCCGCATGCCCAAACAGAAAAAGAGGTTCTGGTAGCACTTAATGTTTTTCATTTCCATTCAAGCCCAATAATGTTTCCCAGTCTTAAAACCCACTATCTGAATACATATATATATATATATATATATATTATAATATATATATATATTATATATATTTATATATTTATATTTGTTTTCTGAGGTTTCGAGGTATTTGTATGTGATCTTTGGTTATTTTCGGTTTTTCTCCCGTGTAAAATTGGAAGTATCTAGGCGACGTTTCGATGAATGTCTCATTCATCATCTTCAGGCTTGTTTCTTCAGCTCTGTGTTTCTCAGAGTAATAATGTAAAAATAATGATAATAATATAAAATAATAATATTTCAAAAAAAATAAATAAAAAAATAATATAAAAATATTAATGTAAGTAAAAAAATAATTATTAACTTTGAGAAGCACAGAGCCGAAGAAACAAGCCTGAACTTGATGAATGAGACTTCATCGAAACGTTGCTAGATACTTCCAATTTTACACGGGAGAAAACCCCGAATAACCAAAATCCATATATATATATGACGTGGTAATACCCGAAGAAGCTGAACTTGCATTCATGTAAGTACCGCGAAAACTTAAAAAAACATATATATATATATATATATGTTTTTAAAGTTTTTCGGGGTACTTACATGTGTGCTGTTCAGCTTCCTTCAGGTAGTATCCCACATCATTGTAGTGGCTTTTAAAGTTGTAGCAACCTTTCAGCAGAATCTCATCTGCCATCATCAGGCTTCTGTATGAGTTTGTATGTGGGTCAGGCTCTCACAGCCGTTGGTTTTAAATTTGAGGCTAGCCTATTGCTGTCCAGGATGCTTTTTTCTTTATCCTTTTTCTTATTTGGTTGGAAGCTTGGTCTGTGTTTATTGACTTGGAGTTTGTTGATGTTTTTTCTGGTTTCTCTGTCTGTTTTGTGGCTTTGATTGGCTGGCAACACTGTGTTCCTGTATTGGAGGCTTTCAGTGCAGCTTGGCTTCTCTCTATATATATATATATGCGCTGTTCAGCTTCCTTCGGGTAATTAACACACGTCACTGTTAGTGCTTTTAAAGTTGTAGCAACGTTCAACAGAATCCCACTTGCCATCATCAGGCTTCTGATGAATTTAAAGTTTAAATGATTTAAAGTTATATTTCAACTTAAAAGCACTATAATGACGTGGGATAATACCTGAAGGAAGCTGAACAGCACAACATGTAAGTACCCGCGAAAACTTATATATATATATATATTTAAGCTTTCACGGGTACTTACATGTGTGCTGTTTAGCTTCCTTCGGGTATATATCCCACGTCATTGTATGCTGTTAAAGTTTAGCAACGTTTCAGCAGAATCTCTCTGCCATCATCAGCTTCTGTATGGATGTGTGTCTCACAGTTCTGGTTTCAAATTGAGGCTGGCCATTCTGATTGGCTAGGAGCCTGGGTCTGTGTTCACTGACTTGGAGTTTGGATTGATTGGTGTTCTGGTTCTTCTTCTTGTTTGTTGGCTTTGATTGGCTGGCAACACTCTGTCCTGTGTTGGAGGCTTTCAGTGCAGCTTGGCTTCGTGTGAAAGGACGGCTGCTATCCATTAGGAAGCTAGGTTCACCTGGGTGCCTGGTGGGGGGGTTTGAGTTGGAGCTATCAGAGGGAGTCTGTTTGTGCTCATGTGTTGTCTTTTTTGGTGTGGATGATCTTTCTATTTGAAGTGCAGGCTTCCAAATGATTGACAGTCTTGCTGGAATCATCTCTTCTATATGCTTTCAGGTCTTTTTTCAATCTCTATGGTTTCTCTTGATGATTCTGTGGTTGGGTTTTTCTATAGTGGCTAGGGTTTTAGTGCCATTGAAGTTGATGTTGTGACCTGTGGTTTTCATGTGTTGGACTAGTGATGGAGGTTGGTTCCAGCTTTTTTAACTGGCATTTTTGTGTTCATCTAGGCGGGTACTTATTCTTCTATTGGTCTGTCCAATGTATGTGGCCGGGCATGATGTACAGGAAATTTCGTATATGCCTTGGTTTTCTGGGTCAAATTTTGTCTTTGGGTTTCCAAAGGATGGCTGCTATTTTTCTGTTTTTGAAGCAGTTTTGATGTGATGCCTGTAAGTAATCTTACTGATTTTATCTGTAGTGCCTCTTATGTAGGGCAAGACAGCTGTTCCATAGTTGTTGGTCTTCTAGTCTCTGTTATGTCTCAGTGTGTTTTGTGGATCAAGTTGGTGATTTGTTTTTTTTGGAAGCCATTTGGCTGTCAATACTAGTGTCAGGGTGCATAGTTCAGTTTTTATATGTGTCTATCTGCCAGGCGTTTTTCTGGTAATTAGTGTTTTTGCCACGGATTTATCTGTGTTGGGTGGTGGTGGGACTGGGCGTTGAAGGTAGCGGTTGGTGTTTTTTCTTCTGGTATATGGTGTGTCCCATATGCCATCTGTTCTTTTGAGATTAGTACATCGTAGAATGGT
The DNA here is from genome assembly GCA_004320025.1 of Laticauda laticaudata. NCBI lineage: Eukaryota > Metazoa > Chordata > Lepidosauria > Squamata > Elapidae > Laticauda > Laticauda laticaudata. Next base: position 12,505 of record BHFT01048948.1, read on the forward strand.
ATTGTTTGTTTTATTTCCGTTTCCGTGGGAACTTGATTTGGGTGTGTGCTGTTTAGGTGTGTTAGGAAATTGTTTACGGTTTTCTTTCCATGGGCCAAATCACAAATGTGTCATTGATGTATCTTACCATAGTGGGTTTGTGGTGGCATTTACCAGGGCTCTGGACTTCGAATTCTTCCATGAAACAGTTTGCATATGACGGGTGACAGTTGTGATGCCATAGGGCTCCTCAATTTGCTTGCTACTCTTGTTCCTTTGGTATATGAAATATGTGTTGGTTAGGGCAGTGCTTCTGTTATTCCCATGAGGCTTAGCTGGTTGGTATTATTTTTTGATGATCATCAAGAGTTTCTTTTATCGGACTATGATGAAAGTAGGTGAAAACCCACGTCGAAACTTACAAGCAGATCTTACTTTGTTCGCATCGTAGATCTTGATAATTCTAAGAAGTGGATGAGTTTTGTGTACATATGAAGCTTGCGGTTTTCAAGCATGGGGCTATGGGGCGTTAGTTTTGCGTAAGTATTTAGACTATGGTTTTGTATGGTCTCCTATGGAAGCTGAACTATGGTCTGAGATGGTATGCCTTCTTTTGTGTATTTTTGGGAGGCGTTATAATTTGGGGGCATCTAGAGATTTTTCTCTTGGGATGATCGTCTGTTTGATTTCTTTGCTTATGTGGGCTGTTATAATTTGATTCTTCTTGGTATTTTTCTAGAAATGTGGTGTGGGCTGGTGGTTTATAGTTTGTTATGTGGAGTTCTTGATAGGTCGTCAATTTGTTTCATAGTCCTTTTCTGTCCACTTACTACTGTGGCATTTCCTTTGTCTGCTGAGATGTATTATTATGCTGTTATCATTTTTTCAGGGTTTGCATGTCTGAATTCAATCTTTTTGCAAAATTATTTTTTGGTGTTTCGTTTGCATTAAGTTTGATAACCTGGCTTCTTATTCTGTTCAGCTTTCATCTGTATGTTAATTTTTAGGCTGGAATTTCTACTGCACATATGATGATTCTTTGGAAATTTTTTTGGGGCGGTATGGTGCATAAACTGAAAATTTTTCCTTTTCTGCATAGGACATCTGTTTCTGTTTTGTGAGTTCTCTGTGGAAACGTTAATATCTAATTGTTTCAGTGTGTGAGTTGTGGAGGTTTTTATTATCATCTTCTAATTTAGTTTCTTTGAGAGTTTTTCATTTTTGTAATTTTCAGTTTCAGCTCCCAATTTGTAATTGTTTTAATCGTATCCAAAGTAGAGGTGAGATTTTGCTGTCAATTCCAGTGTAGGCTTGCAAATCTTGTTATACTGAATCTAATGGAATCTTTACTGGATAACTTCAATTTCTGGATAAAAGCTACTTTGTTCTTTTCAGGATACGTTTGGTAACTGCTGTTTGTTATGAAAATGTTAATTTTGAAGCAGGTTGTGTTACATTGTTGTCTCTGCAGCTGCATAGAATTTAATACATACATATATATGTGCTGTTTAGCTTCCTTCGGGTATTATCCCACGTCATTGATTTAGTTCTGTTAAATTGTAGCTCATTGTAGTTTCTGTTAAAGTTGGAGCAACGTATCAGCAGAAATCTCATCTGCCATCATGCAGGCTTCTGAAAATGAAGTGTGTCTCACTTTCTTCTGTTTTCAAAATTAGGCCTGGTCTCTTCTGATTGGCTTATTAACCTGGGTCTGTTTCATTGACTTGGGAGTTATTGATTGATTGGTGTTCTGGTTTCTTTCTGTCCTGTTTTTGGCTTTGAATTGGCTGGAAGCACTCGTTCTTTGTTGGGAGGCTTTTCAATGCTTTTGCTTGGCTTGTGTGAAAGGACGCTGTCTTCATCAGCAAGAAACGTGGGTTTCACCTGTGCCTGGTGGGGGCTGTGTTTGAGTCTGGAGGCATCAGAAGGAGTCTGTCTGTGCTCAGGTGTTTGTCTGTTTTGTGGTGAGATTGTTCTATTTGAGAGTAGCAGGCTTCCAAATGATGTGACAGTCTGCTGGGAATCATCTCTTCTATTCATGCTGTCAGGTCTTTTTCAATCAGAAAGACCAGCCTCAAATTTGAAACAGAGGAGTGAGACACACTTCCATTCAGAAGCCTGATGAGGCAGATGAGATTCTCTAAACGTTGCTTACAAACTTTAACAGAACTACAAATAGCTACAAACCTTTAACAGAACTACAATACGTGGATGAATACCCGAAGGAAAGCTAAAACAGCACAGAATTAAAACCCGCAAGACTTAAAAAAAACCATTATAGTATTAATATACACATATGTTTCTTAAGTTTTCGCCGACTTACATGTATCGTATTCAGCTTTGGTTGGTATTTGTCACGTCGCACGTCATCATCGTTGTGCTTTTAAAGTTGTAGCAACGTTTCGGCAGAATCTCATCTGCCATCATCAGGTTTCTGTATTGTGTTCCGTCTGTGAGTCAGACGAACACAATACAGAAGCCTGATGATGGCAGATGAGATTCTGCCGAAACGCTGCTCCAACTTTAAAAGCACAATGATGACGACGTGGGAAAATACCCAAACAAAGCTGAATACCATACATGTAAGTACCCACGAAAACTTAAGAAAACACACACACACACACACACACACAGAGACAGATACATACATACATACATACGTACATACATACATACATACATACATATGACAGGAACATTTACAATAGGAAGCAAAATTATGTTGACTCAATATGGATAAACTTATTTAATTCCCTGTCCTGCAATATTAGTTATAGTATGTGCATTAAAATTGATACAATTATCTGTCAGTTCTCATGTGGCAACCCTACTGAAATTGTTCTCTCTGCATTAATTCATTAGGATTATACCAAATAAATGTTGACATAACTTTGTTTAAACAGCATTTACTTCACATATGTGTAACTTAGCTACATTATGAGCAGTAAAAGGCTTATATAAATATTTTGAGATAAGTGCCCTGAGCTGTTATTAAAACTAGGAGAAAATAAGATCATGGTTTAAGGCTTCTACCAATTTACCCACAAACTATGAGTATCTGAATTTCATACATAATTATCCAAAGTGTTTCCTTTTCATATTGCATGGAATTCAAAATATTTGAAATATGGATGCAACAGTAAAAATTTTATTTGGTGTTTTGGTTATAATAGGTTAAAGCAGCAACATATATTGGAATCCTCCCCTTCTCTACAGAAATGTAGATATGGCATTGGGGAAATTACGAAAGAATACAAATAGTCCTCAACTTATGACCACAATTGAGCACAAAATTTCTGTTGCTAATTGCTTTGCAAAATAACCTGTCCATGGTAATCTTTCTTCAAGTAACCATATGGGCCTTTTATTCCATCACAGTAGCACCAGCTTACGGGTTACGCACTATGACGCATAATAGGTACTCCAACACATCCTCCTAATTCTATTTTTCTGTCAAAATTCTGTTTCTTTCCAAACTTGTATTTTGGCTGATCCCAACTTTTGTGCATTGACAGTATAATACTGCAGCAGACTATATCTCCTTTGCAGGCTATAGAGAAGCAGGACAGAGCTGTAAAAGAAAGAAGAAATAGCAAAGTAAAACAATTTCTCCACTCAGCATGATCTAGGACAGAAAAACATTGTTTCTAGGAGAATTATGTTGTCAGCAGTCCTTGGAAAATAGAATTTGAGGGCACTGTTTTTGTTTACTTTTTTTCAGTAATCTGCCTTTTTCTCACTACACAGTGCTACAAAGATGTCAATAAAATATTAATATATTAACATAATTTGCAAATGTAGAGGTATACGTACAATAAATGGATGTGGGTAAGTTTTTTTTTTTAATAAAGTTTTATTTGGGTTTTCACACATACAAAATACAAGTAAAACATCTTTTTTGAAAATAGCAGAATAGCATGGTCCCGGGTTGAACTTCTTTATACAAACACAAAACTCAATTTCATCCTCCTTTTGTGTTTTATTCTATAATCTTATATATTCTGCAGTTCTCAATAGTTTTTTCCCCTCTTTTTAATCTTTTCTCAATTTTATTTTGCTTATCTCATCTTCAATTCAAATCATTATATTTATACTTTTCTGTTCTGTTTCAATTTCAATATATCTTTTACTCATTAAACAAATTTTCTACCTGTAGTTTAACTAATTGAGAGTATGACACCTTTCTATTCTTTTAATTACATCCATTTCAACTCATTATTTAAACTTCAATATATACCTTAAGTTATCATTCATATAATACATACAACTCCAATGAATTGCTGCGTACATTCTTATAATACAACACTATATTCTAAAAAAAAGAAGATTATAAATATATGTAATTATATAACCGTCATTTCCATTCCAATTCAGTTCTATCATTAATAATCATTAAAATGTGTAACATCTTTAACACTTCTTTTCAATTAAAAATATCATACTTCCTTAAAGACAACATATAATCTCCATAATTAATTTTTCCCTTATTCTCTCTCACTATGTTTTGTAAATCATTAAATATACCTTTTTGTTACATTTTTATTGACAAGCTGTCCATTGAATTACTAATAGCTATTTTATCAAAACATTTTTAATCAACACTTGTTTCATATTTTCTAAATATTATTTCTGTTTCTAATATAACCAGTATATACTTATGTACCTTTGCAGAATCCTTTTTCCATTAAATTTTCACCCATTAATCTCTAAATAGGACCCTGTTTCTCTCATATTTGTGTTTTTCTGTCCTTATAACTTCTTGTCCTTTCTTTTTCCCTCTCATCTTCTCCCTCCCTGTTTACCCCCTTTGTGTCTCTAGTTCTAATTCTCTCTTCTGCATTTCCCTCTTCTGTTGCTTTCTGATTTTATACTATATTTCCCTTTTTTTGGAGTTGTTTTTCCCAATCTTAAACTTTCCCATTCTCTTTCCCCCTTTCCATTTTCTTCCCCACCAAATGATGACTTCGTTCATTAAAAGATGCTCTTTCTTTGTCGCAATCTTCTTGTTCTTGTAGGCATTTCTTGTTGTTTCTCATGATTCCAAATCTCCATTTCTAAAACTGAAGCTACGATAGGCCACAAGAACCTTCTCCCTTTCTTGTGCATCTTCTTTGTCACTTTTATAAGTTCATTTTCAATTCTTTCTAAAAGTGGAGACAATTTTAAACAGTTTTAAACAACCCACCCAATTGATTTTAGTCATTCAAATACATAATCAAAAAATCCAGACTAAATCATCACAGTAATCAGATAGTCCCGAGTTATTTCTTCTTATTTCTTTCTTCCACTTTCTCTTCCGGGGTTTTTGTTGCGATATTTTCAGTTAGAATGTATCTTTTGGAAGTCTTGTTGAAATTTTGCTTGTAAGTTCTTTTTAATTCCAAGCAGTCTCCTCCCTTCCGATCCTACCCTTTTATTCTTTTTTCTCTCCTTTCCTGTTTTCTTCAAAAGTGTTGTGATTATCCAGAAATCTTTATTATCCCTTGACTTTTTATTTTCAGCATTAAATGCCTATTAATGTCAAAGTGGATTTTTTTTCAATTCTTGCCTTAAGTCTCTAGCTGTCAGTACAAGAAAAGGAGAAAAAAAAACAAATCTTTTCCCTTTTCTCTCTCCTTCGTAGCTTAAAAATCATCTTAGGGAACAATTTAGTTGTTTTTTTTTAATCGTTTCATTCCAGGGTACCTTATTTGTTGCTTTTGCTGTTTGACCCGGTCAACCAAAACTTTCTCTTCTTATCTTCCTCCTGCACACTCTTTTCCAGTCAAGTTCTTTTTTGTGGTGGCCATTTCTGACTACCGCTACAACCGCCTTCAGGAAAGGGAGTAATGGCCAGCTGGGAAGGAGAGATGTGGCTTCTCTTCTCAACCTTGCAGGCAGTCTCCCCCCTCTTCACCACCTCTATGGGGTGGCTTAGCCTCGAAACCACCCGGCTCAGGGCGCTCCAGATGCAATCACAGATTGAAGCCTCGCAGAGACGAGGCTTAGGTCTGTCGCCGAAGAAGCTCAAACCGGAAGAAGCTCAAACTTGCCGTGGGTAAGTTTCTATATATTGCTACTTCTGCCTGGACTTAGAATATTCTACACCTCAGTGCAAACAGTGGGGATAATACAATTAATTTATTATGTTTGAAATAGTATAGGGTCTTCTGATTGAGAAGGGGGTTGGATTACAAGTCCCTTCCAGTTCTATTCTGATTGAACTTGCTTAGCTTCCAAGAGCCCAGGTAAGTTACAAGAACATGTAAAAAATAAAACCACAAGAGAGAGAACTTGCCTGTGAGAAGAGGCTTTTCTTTAATTTCACTAGCTACTGCTCTAGGGGTAGATTTCGATTATTTTGATCGGTCTCTCAGCTTAGAGTTATGAAATTCCTGATCCTCCCCACTTGCCCCTGCCTCTGTGTGATCCGCCATGTTTGTTCCCTTTGTTTCAGTAGGATATGCAGTCTTGCCCACACTGGAGCCCTTCTGCCACAGCCTTTAAATTCCTGGCCATCTCAGACTATGCTCAGCCAGACTGACCAGTGACTTTAACCACCTTTCTCCTTCACTGAACACTTGGGGCTCCAGCTTCCTGTCTGATCTGGAATAGTCTGCTTGCCAGCCATGCCAGGGTCTAGCTGATGTTTCTGCCTTTGCTATGGCCCCCGTCTCGGCCTGGGATCAAGTCTCATCTTTGTAATTTATTACAGATTGCAAGTGGTACTGGCGGTTGCTCAGTCAATGCCTGAGTTATACGCCGTGGCGGTTTATTTATAGAGTGCCAATCAGCTATAGCATATAGTTCCGGTGCACATTTCCCCCTCCCACACTGTTCTGCCTGTTGGGCAGTGTCAGGCTGTCTTAGATTGCCTCCACAATACTGAGTATCACTAGCTTACATTTCTGAAGAATCCAATGCAAGTATCTCTGTATCTTTCTGCTCTAAGCACCTCTCCATGCATCTTCCTTGCATGAAGACAGAGTCAAAACTGGGCATGCGCAGTAGGAGGTGGGACTAAAGAGATGATTTGCTCAGTCTTCAAGCAAAGAAGCAGAGCCAATACCCATGCACTGGATTTTCCAACCAGCATAGTGGAGAATAAGACAATAACATTACATATCTTCAAATTACTTATTTGTACAGGGCTATTATCAATCTAAAAAAAATCTAATTTTCAAAAATTATTTTTTTACTATATTGCAGAATCTATACCTCTAATAAGGTGATAGGTTCAAAAAATTGCATCAGTGTGCTCTGTTTTAAAGAGAACATTAGCAAGTTACTTGCTTAGTTGTTTTCAACAATTGTTTTGATAAATAAAACTACTGCATATTTGCTTGATCCTCAGATAAAGTAACTCTTTCTTCTAAACACAAATTTAAAATTTAGCAAAGTTATTCTAACAGATGGAAATCTCAGTAGCACTTCATTTTATTTAATTAGTTATTTATCATATTTATATGGTATGATTCATAGTCTATAACTCTTTCTATGTTTTATTTATAAAACAGTTTTGTAAAACAATTTTTATTTCTGTTAAAATAGGCAACACCAATATATAGGATTCAAATTTTCAATCATAATTAAGACTTCCCAAGATCAACAGAAATTGGAAGAAATTCAGAATTGGGACATTTTATCAAACACAGCATTGGCTATAAGTCACTTTTCCCTGTTCAAATAGACAAGTCCTCAATTTATGAGCACAATTGAGACCAAAATTTATGTCGCTAAGCACAACACTTATTACATGAGCTTTGCCCCATTTTATGACCTTTCTTGCCACAGCTGTTAAGTGAATCACTGCAGTTGTTAAGTTAATAACAAAATGTCGATGAAGATTCTCAGTCATCCAGATCATGGTTGTCCCAAATGTGCTGTTTTAAATTAAATAACTGTTTTAATTTATTCAAATGTTTTGTTCACAATTGTATATTAAGTGAAACATCTTCAAATAAAATCAGAAAATTCAGTTGTCTCTTGAAAAAAACATATTCAGTAACAACATGGTTGTGAAGTCAGTCTGCCTTTCCCATTGACTTTGCTTGGGAAGGTTGCCAAGAGTCAGAGATTTTGATCACATGACCATGGGATGTGGGATGGGATTCTACCAGTTTTGTCCACCTCTGTAGAACTGGTAGCTCTGAAGAGTACCAGACACAGAACTGGTTCTATGTCTGCTGCTGTTTTGGCCCCCCCTGCTTCCCCGGGCTCTTACCTGACCTTTATTTCCTGCTTTTTCAACCTCAGCTGCTTTGCACAGCACAGCTGCAGTTGAAAAAGTAGGGAAAAAGCGCTTTTTCAACTGCTGAGCACCCGCACGCAGCCTTGCTCAGCTGTCCAGGCAGCAAGCTGATGATGATTCACACCTCCATGCAGCAAATTGTAAATCACCGAACTGGTAGTTACACCGGTCAGATCACACCCCTGAGCAATAGCTGTCACTTTTTTTCAGTGCTGTAGTAACTTTGAAAGTCACTAAACGAACTCCCATAAATTGAGGACTACATATATTACATTCATCTACTTTAGGTATACAGTATAAAAGAACTAGGGAACAAAGTATCAAATCACAGAGTTATTAATTGATACAGTTAATTGATATTAACTGATATCTCAGATGAGTTGACAGATTGTCTTAACTATAGTGTGGCCTGTTTGCTTTTGCCCAAGTGACAACTGTATACCCAGTTGTACCATGATCTGTGACTTAACATAGTACAAGTTAATCAGTGAGTATCTCTCTCAATGCCAACATATTTGAAAAAAAAATTGGAACCCAATGTAGACCTAGACATGCTTTTAGGAAGAAAGTGGAACAGGTATTTCAAAGGTACTTACTCTAATATCCTGGATGGGAACAAAGGAGTATAGCTTTGCAATTGAAAAATTTGGAGTTGGAAGTGAACCAGGTATGATCTGGAAAATGCTAAAAATGATCCAGTGCTGCAGGAAAAATCAAAGAGACTAGACAACCAAACAGACAGAAAATAAAAAAAATATATTCTATGTTATGAATTCTGGTTAGCAGAAAGAAAAAAGTTAAAAACAGAGGCAAAAAACTAGATTCCAGTATGCAGATGTATGCTTTGGGCCTTCTTTGCTTGGTATTCAAGTTTTTGAGCAATTTTCTTATTTTATAGTACTATTTATTATTGTGCCTTACTTTACTATAAAAAGAATATATCATTACTACAGGTAACTGCACTGATTTAATGATAGGACTCATTAACATTCCAGATGTGCTTTCCAATTGAAAAAGATTGGAGACTTGACCTGATTTGAAAGGTATGCAGATCTATATGATAGCAGAAATTATCATGAGTTACAAAATTGTAGATTTGGAAAGGGCGTTGGTATTTACTTGATACGCCCGTTCTCTTTGAGCCGTGAAGAGCATCCAGTAGTGGGAGGTGCTTAGTCTCTGCATCACAGGCTGAGCTTGATTTGTGGAATGCTCCTCCTCAGCGTTCCTCTGTTTTGGCGAAGACGAGAGAAAAAAGCACTCTCATCCTCACATACAAAAAAGTTCATTTGGCCGAAACAGACCCCATCAGATAGAAAAAAGGGGTGGGTGCTGATGCTCTTCACAACTCAAAGAGAACGGGCATATTCTCAGGTCAAGTACCAACGCCCTTTTCTCCTATGAGCTGTTCAGGAGCATCCAAGTAGTGGGAATATACCAAAGCTGCCTGTCCTATGGGAGAGGACTCCGTCTGATCTGGAATCTCCTCCTGGGGTCTCTGTGGACCCTTTGCAGAACTCTCTGCTGAAGGAAGCCTCAGCAGAAGCAAACACATCAATTTTGTAGTGCCTAATGAAGGGCGATGGGAAGCCCAAGCCGCGGCCAACAGATTTCAGTTATTGATGCCTTGTGTGACCCATGCTGCCGAAGCTTGCTGCACTCCTTGTTGAATGAGCTGTTATGCCCTTAGGCACCTGCAGAGATTGGGTCTGATATGTTTTTGCTATTGCAGGCCATATCCAACGTATCGTAGATGGTAGACCTATGCAACCTTGAGTATTGGGCTGAAAAGAACACAAATAAAGCTCCAATTTCCTAAAAACCCACTGTTACGCCTTGATTTAGATTCGCAGTGCACCGCCTTCACATCCAAACTTATGCCATTGTCTTTCCATCCCCTGTGATGGACTGGGGCAAAACTTGGAAGAATAAGCTCTTGTGCTCTATGAAAGGCCGAATTGATCTTGGGCATAAATGTGAGATTGAGGCGAAGAACCACTCGATCAGCATGAAAAATGCAGAGATTTGTCTGATAGACAAGGCTGCAATTTCCGAAACACGACGAGCAAAAGTGATCACTACAAGGGAAACTACTTTTGTACGTCAGAAGTGGAGACTTGACGTTTCAAAGGTTCAAAAGGTCCCTTATCAGAGCCACAAGGACCTTGATAAGGTCCCAGATGGGATAAACAGTGCACTGCTAGAGGGCATATAATTGGAGGTCCTCGAGGGAAACTTTATGTATGGATGATATGAAAGAGAACTGAGGCCCTCACAAGTGAGAACTGATGCCAAGGCCGCCACCTGCTTTGAGTGACAACCCCTTATCAAGTCCCTCCTGTAAACTCTAGAGGCTGAGCGACAGTGGGAGAGGCAGGATCAATTTGAAACTTACCCACACCCTTTTGCAGAAGGTGGACCATGTGGCGTTGTAAATCGCGAATTGTTGAAGGGCGTTCTGGCAGCTAGGATAGTGTCAATAAACCCTACTGGAGAGCTTTCCGTCCTTCAAACCACTCCGCTCAACCTCCAGGCGGTCAATTGTAACCATTGAGAGTCCGGATGTTGAAAGGGCCCCTGAGTTAATGTGATTCTGTCTGACCGAATTCTCCAGGGGGGAGCTACCAACAGGACTGTGGAGGTCTGCGAACCATGGCCATCTGGCCAGTAAGTTGCTACGAGAAGTAATTCGCTCTCTTGTCTAGTAACTTCTGGATGACCTTGGGAATCAGCAGAAGTGGAGGGAATACATACAGGAGACCGCGGGTCAACTACAGCGGAGCGAGTTGAAATTCTCCCGCCCCTTGGATGGGTACCTGGAAAAAAATCTTGGAGCTGAGTGTTGAGAGGGGAAGCAAATAGGTCCACACGGCTGACCAAAATGTCCTTGCCGCTTCTTGAAACAGAGATGGGTGGAAGTGCCACTCCGACTGATCTATGGTGGCTCTGCTTAGCAGTCTGCCTGTGCATTTGACAGACCCTAAATGCGTTCTGCCTTGATGGAAAGTATGTTGTTCTCTGCCCAGCGACACAGGCACTCGCTTCCCGCATTAGCTACTTCGATTGTGTGCTCCCCTGTCTTGTTTATGTGAGCTTTGACTGTTACATTGTCTGTCAGTATCAGTACCTGGGGGAAGAAGTTGCGAAGGGCCAGGTGTATTGTGCGAAAATTCCAGCCAGCTTATTGCTGCATGACTGTACTATGTCAGACCATCTGCCTTGGGTTGAAGCAACCTGAACGTGAGCTCCCCATCCAAAACAGACTGGCATCTGTGGTGATGGTGAGCCTTTTGTGGCTCCTTGAAGAGACAGCTTCTGTTGATAATCGGTTTGGACTACCAGAGGAGAGATATGAGAACCTTGGTGGGAACCCTGACTTTGTGTTTGGAGTTGCTTCGTGGCAGGATCGCTGGTACAGTGACAGGAACCACTGGAGGATCTAGTGTGAAGGCAGCCCCAAGGAATAATAGAAATATATGAAGGATCATTTTTGCCTACACATTTTGAATAGGTCCATTTCAAGGAGCACCCTTCTCAAGCAACTGATCTCCTTAACCAATTTTTGAATGCTATTTAGTCCTATCTGGTGACAGATAAACCTTGCCTTTTCACGATGATCGCCCATAAAATGGATTATCCGAGTCGTATGGAGTTAATTGACTCCTCTTCCAATTTATTAACAACCATGCTCTAGTAGGATAGTAATGTGTTCTGAGTGTCTATGACTGCCTGATGAGCGGAAGGAGATAAAATCAAATATCATCAAGATAACACTGGAGGCGTACCCGGGATGTTCCTGAGATGGGCGTCTATCACCGCGAGGACCTTGGTGAAGGTCCTGGGGGAGGAGGCTAATCCAAATGGAAGGGGCCACAAATTCAAAAATGATGGTTATTGTAGCAGAATCTCAGAAATTTATAATGGAAGGGCCGAATATCAATGTGCAAGTACGCCTCCGTCAAATTTATGGGCGTGGACACAGTCCCTTTCCTATAACCCAGTTATATTAATTAGAGGGTATTGCATTTTAAATTTCCGGTTACTAAGAAACAGTTGGAAAGTTTCAAATCTTATATCGCTCTCTCCCCCCCCCCCAAATATATATATATATTTTGCACAACGAAAAGATGTGAACAAAAACTTTGTCTCGTTGATTGGTCGCTACTTGTTGGGATGGCTCGTATATCCAGTATAATGTTGGATAGCAGAATCCATGAGATTATGCTTGAACCAGTCTCTGGAAAGAGGATATGACATGAAGGGATCTGGAGAATGGATCTACACCTCCAGCGTGAGGCAAATCTAACTGTATCCCTGACCTAGGTGTCAGAGGTAGAGGAGTCCCCATTGGTCAGCGAATAACTTAAGGCGTCTGCCAATGGAATTGGGTCCCAGGAGTTATCTTGGTCGCTGGAAGGGCCATGCTCCCGATAGGCTCTTTTGGATTGACCATCCTTCTACCTCCTGTCCACTGAGACGGACCTATCTGGTTGTTGTCCTGGTCTAACTGCTGGGGGTCTCTGGTATCTGGAAGAGAAGGATCCCGGACACGAAAAATTCCTGAAAAAGATCTCTCTGAAGATTACAAAATCGGAGAAGGGCTTCTAGAATCTGACTTCCTAAAAAAGGGAAGGGAGAATTTTATTTCTTGTTGCATGTTTCAATGAGTAGGATCCAGGGAAGGGCCAAGCAATCTATCTACCGTAATGAGGGATGATGCCAGCTTGGATTTGTGTTTGAAGTCAGCTTGCCAGTGTCTTAACCATAGCAAGCGATGCACGTGTGACATGCGAACGAGTAATGGCCCTTGCTGAAAACTTGACTGCATGATAGGTAGCATCGGCACAGAGAATTCAGCAGCTGCCATAAGTTTTGGCGATGTCTTGTGTGCCTGGATGTTAGAAGAAGGAACATGTTGTTTCAAAAAGATGAAGCCATCTAAGAGATTGACGCCGTGAAGGAGGCGGATCTGATAGCCCACACATCTGACTGATGAGCTCTGCGCGTAGGGCTAGCTTGACCCGTTTTCCTCTGGCTTTAAGGCCTCCAGTGCCTAACTGGGAATAGAGGGGGACACGGAAATCCACTATAGGCTCCATCTACCTCGGGAGTCCCAGAAACTTTGCAAATTCAGGGTCCAAGTTGAAGTATTTCCTAATCTCTGTCCAGTTGGGGAGGTGGTATACCGCTGCAGAAGCCCACTGCTTTCTGCACCAGGTCCGAAATAATGGGTGGGATTGGAATTATCTCTGCTTCAACTACCAGTTGGTTGAAAGGTCATGTCCTCTGGTCCTCCCCTGAAGGGTCAGGTGTGTCAGAAGGTTTTGGCTTGTTTAGGCCTGCAATGTTCTTTGCCTTTAAATAAGAGATTTGAAAAGCTGTGGCCGAAATAAGCCTGTAAAAGCAGGCTGGTCAGGAATAAGACCTTCATCCTCAGACATTTCCCCTTAAGGGGTCTGCCTCTGACAGGGGCTCCGCTTATCGTGCGTGATCCACTTCAAGACCTCAGCCATTTTTGAGCAATATTTGATCCACTTCTCCCTCTCTCCTCCCTCCATCGAGCCACCTTGGACTGCGATGGGGTGTCCTCCCGCCTGAGTAAAGGTAAATGTACCTGGGACTGATGTTGTTCCGACCTGGTCAGTGACCTCAGAGGTTGAGGCTCTTGGTCAGTATCTATAGAGTCTAACCCTCTGCTCAGCGCAGGAGTCAAAATTACAGCATCTTCGACAAATGACTATCCAACCACTGCTTAGACACACCAAACCTTTAATTTAAACAAAGGTGAGTTTATTCAGCTATTTACAAGCTGATTTAATAAAATGTGTATGAAGCAGAGAATTATAAGCAAATGAATAAATAACATATATGACTTCATAAGTATTCTAATAACTAGATTCATAACAACTGAAGTCAAGCAATAAAATGGGTTATGAAAATAAGAGAGTGAGAGCAACATCCATATTTCCTCACTAGCTCTACACCCATGCTTTGCTACAAAACTATGTAATCGGGCTTAGTTTTGGGGGAGGAAAATAAGGGAGGAAATGTATGCCTCTGCCTACCAGCATCCATCGGTATTCATCTGACTAGCATCCTACTAGTGTGTGAGAATTGAGGGCTGATTGAAAACTGAAACATGGAAACTGAAACAGTATTTGCTGTATAAGCAAGAAGAAGACAGCAAGGAGGCTAGGCGTGTCTTAGCTCAACTGTTCTGTACTAAAGCTGGCTGCTACTGCTGAAACTAAAACTGAAATTAAAACTCCTCTCCTCTGCTTGTGTTTTGCATTTGGAACAGATTTCTTTTCAGGTGGGGAGGGGGAGTAGANAAAACTCCTCTCCTCTGCTTGTGTTTTGCATTTGGAACAGATTTCTTTTCAGGTGGGGAGGGGGAGTAGAACTCCTTAGTATCATAGTGTGTTAATAATATACAAAATACTAATGCTCTGATGGTCATTTCGAAAAATCCTTTCTTAGTGAGCACCTAGAAGCCAAAAGGAACATACATGCCAAATTTCAGGTATTACAATTCTGGGGAATTTTGTAGGCTTTACGATTCTGATTTTGTGATGATGCATGACGTGTTTGGTTTGACTAGTATTTCACTTTTATATATATAGATTCTTGGAAAAAAACCTTTTCAGAATTATGAATAGTCATTGTGATGGTGTAGAGAAGCTTCAACACAACAATGAAAGTGTCTTTGAAGCAACACTGCCAGCAAATTGCTCCATTTGATCCATATTAATTCTGCACAATTTCTTTATAAAAACAAAAAAACCACAAGAATTTCTGATATCTACCTGTCTAATGTAATTGAAGCTTCCAAAAACATATTTATAAATAAATGATTTCCAAGGAAGGCCTTGCATTGAATTTTAATTGAATTAGATGTTATAACTTGATTCCTAATCACTTGTTTTATGTTTTTATACTTAGAAGCCTGAAAAACATCAAGCCGTGCTTTACACTTTCTTCACTCTCTTTTTGTTGCTATGTCATTTATATCTAGTAATTACTTCCTTTTAAATAACTGTTTTAATTTATCCAAACATTTTGTTCGCACTAAGCAAACCAAAAGACATGTTTAAACCTGAGGTTGTACAAGACAATTTCAACAGTTAAAAGGCTGTGTGACTTTACGTTCACAGAATCTGCCCAAATCCACTTAAAAATGCCAAATTGAAATAAAACAATAATAAAATAAATAAACTGATGCAGTTTGACTTGTTTTAATAAAAATAGAAGAAATATCTATGAAGAAATTCACGTGGAGCATATGTTAAAACAAATCCAGGACTTTTACAGAAATTCAAAAAGGATCTGCTAACAAGGATACCAAGATAGCTAATTTTTATCCACAGGGAGGAAACATTTTTTCATGGATTTAAGTCATGTGGATAGATCTTTAAATCAGAAGAGAAACAGGAGTAAATTTGTTATATTTGTTTCACAGGTTTCTTCCACATACATCAACAAAATTGAGTTAGCCAAGGAATTAAACGGATTAGCCTGCAAAATTCTAACCTGCCCAAAAAAGCTTCTCAATGCGATTCAAAGCTAGGCATGTAGCTTGGATATTCCATTTTCCAAATTCAACTCTGTAGCGGCTCAGTAAGACTCTGCATCATTAGGTTTCATTTGCAGAATTGTTACCAGTATTTTTTGTTGTATCCAGCAGTCATCTTGAATTCATATTTAGACAGCAAAACAAAAACAAAACTTTGAGGCAAATTCAAGAACACTACAACTTTGACAATTTTGGATTGTCAAAGCACAAAAAAAAAAAAACTAGAAGAACAAAACCTCTGACAATCATCATTAAGAAAAACATCGAGTGCTCTGGTTTTCAACAATAGACACTGAACAGAAATTAAACGCTACTGCCCACCCACTCCTAAAATACATACTTGAGAATTCCTATCTATGTATTCATATCTATGTAATATGAATTATGTATTCCTATACATAATTTGTCATTTATTTCCCTCATCAGCAGTTGCCTGAGTCTGATAGTATTGAATACTCAAGTCAAGCAGATTTTATTCAATGCAATGATTACATTATTACTAAACTATACAATTAAAGTAATGAAAGAAGTAGAATGATACTGTGTTGTAATATTTTGTACTTTCAAAAATATCACTGGACTGAAAACCCACAGAATAATAGAAATAATAATGAAAACCAGAGGTGGTATTCAGTAGGTTCTGACCAGTTCTGGAGAACTGATAGCGGAAATTTTGAGTAGTTCACAGAACCAGCAAATACCACCTCTGACTGGAGATTTTACAGTATCCTTCCCCTGCCACACCAACCAAGCCACACCCACAGAACCGGTAGTAAAAATATGAATCCCACCACTGATGAAAACATTTCAATTGTACTGTGATAGTGCTGAATTTAAAACTTTATCCACAGGCAAAATTTAAAAATAATTATGTTGTTTATTTTAATTACACTCCACAACTACATCCAACAGGCTGTCAAATAATTTAGGGTACTGAGAAAACCATTAATTTCAAAATACTGAGCTTTCCTTAGAAAACTCATCCATTGTTTGCTACCATTATATTATATCAACCAACTTTAAGCCCAAAAAATCATCCAACTACAAATTGTGATGTTATCTAGTCATAATGCATGAACTTTTAGTGGCACATAATAATAATAATGAAAGTAAGTTCATAGTAATGTAGTCTAACACTGCCCTGTTATTACTTAGAAAGACATAGCAATCTTCAAAGTAGAATTTACAGAATAATCAATTAGGATTTATATGCATTTCACAACCACAAAATAAAGTTCTTACATTACATGGATATACAACAGGGTTATGAGTCCTGTTCCGTCCGGAAAAGACGTGCGGTAGACCGGGTTCCAACAAATAACTCTTTTATTAGTTAACAGCAAACAGTAACAGAACATAGGCTCAAGCCGCGGCAGCCTTTTATATAGAGGCTTGCCTGCCGGCTTGTAGCCAATGACATTATTTTAACTTTGCCGCCTTTAAGCGGCTCCTTTACCGCCTTTGAGTGGCTCCATTGGTTCCCAATGAACCAATCCACTACTGGCCTTTCTGGCCAATCAGAAAAGACTACTTGGAACCTTCCAAGTTATACAGAACAAGACCTGTATTCAGCTGAGTAAAATGGAACACTCAGAACACATCAGTCTACAATTAGTTAAATTCCTTATCACCGCACTTTTCACCTCAGAAAATTGGGCTTCTACACTGGTTTGGTTAAAAAAAACATCAGCATGTCTCCCAATAATTCAAACAGCTATGCTACTATAATTCCCAAGACAATGGCAAACCTGGTCTAATATAGAGCTTCTAGGCCAAGTTTTTACACTGCAATATATGTTAACAGTAGAAGGTGATCATTCATACAATTATAAATACTAAGAATGCTGCAAGTGTGATTACATTGCATGGACTTCCTGGCTGGTATGAGCAAAAGTAGACTGGCTTGCAAGGAACACCCTACCCTCAAACCCTTTTCCTCCTCTTTCTCTGGAGTATGACAAAAATGTAGCTCTTAAGTTTCAAATTAAACAAAGATATGTGGTTTGCAAGAGTGTCTATAGCAGGACTTAAAAGCATCAAAATGTAGAATTAACTGGGCAATCAAAGACTACCTCCTTTGTTCACATGTGCCACAAACATGTAAACAAAAAAGCAAGGGCTTTTATCACCGCAGTCATATGCACCATTTTAATTTGACGCCATCACCTTGCAGACGCCCCTGGATAGGAAACTGAAAGTTATTACAAAGATATGGTAAATTACACAGCTGTCTATTGGTACAAGTACAAAGTATATTATCACAAAATTGTACAGTAGTCTGGAATTGGATTTCAAAAACTAGAACTATAATTCCAGCTTAGAAAGATATTAAGTGGACTATACATGAGCCATAGTGACGCAGTGTTATGATACAGTACTGCAGGCTACTTTTGCTGTCAACTGCCTGAGATTTGGCAGTTCAAATCTCACCAGGCTCAATGTTGACTCAGCCTTCCATTCTTCCAAGATGGGTAAAATGAGGACCCAAAATTGTTGGGGGCAATATGCTAACTCTGTGAACCACTAAGAGAGGGCTGTAAAAGCATTGTAAAGCAGCATATAAGTCTAAGTGCTCTTGTTATTGTTATTGCTATGCACAATAAATAATTTTGGAAAATGTTTAAGAGGATCTGGAAATTTTTCCATGGCCTTCCAATTTGTACTATTTATCAAGAAATTTAATGAATTGGCAAAACCAGGCCTGAAGTCTATCGGAAACAGATCTAGATATTTCATGGAGATCATTTACCAGAACAATTCCTTTCTTGAGCCTAAAGAGGAATATAATAAATAAATATGAAAGAACCATTTCTTCAGGATTATTATATACACTCGCATCTCTGTACAAACATTCTCTATACTACACACCAAAGGAAATGTGATATATATAATATGGATTAGAAGGGTTAACATTTAAGAAATATGAGAAATACTGCCCTGAGGGCTTATATAAGCAGAAGAGAAATCATTTATTAATTTTATAAACTATAGTTTTAACTATATTCACTGCATTTCTTCTACCCAAGAGAATTGTTAGTTCCTCTGAAGAAACATACTAAAATAATTCCTTAGTTCTGGCAATTTACACATTGTGCCAGAAAAACTATAAATCAAATCCTCTTCTAAATATTAAGAAAGTCAAAAAAAGACAGCCAATTATTAGCCTCCTTTCCTGAATTTTAAAAAACAAGCACGCACACATGATCTTATGATCTAGAGAGGGAAGCCAATTACAGTAAATAAGAAATGTAAAATGTATCAAAAATATTTTGAAAATTGTACAGCTATACTGTGAAAAAAATGACTGCAGATGATTCATATGATTGAGGTTAACCACCCACTTGACAATAAAAACAGCTGTTCTAAAAATATTGGTTTTAATAGTAGATATTTATATATTTTAATAATGATACAAAGAAGAAAAACGTAAAATAAGTAAAAGAATGTTTCACACAGTAGTATGAACAAATCTATATTTTATTTTAATGTAAATAACCCTAAAAAGTAAAAATAATTAAACACAAAAGTAAAAGTATTTTAAAAGTTTCTACAACTCAGCCCTTGACAATCCATGTACATGTATATAAACTTATTTGGATGTCTGCATGATTGCAGTATTAGGTCTATACGTTATTTATTGATGATACTGCTTAAATCACAAAAAATGTTCAGATATTTCATGTAATTTAGTTTGATTTTGGTAGATCAACTCAGTTTTGCAAAGTAATATAATTACTGAAGGAAAAGAATTACATGCGTATATGTCATTTCCTGCATATGTTTGTTAGTTGCCAGCCAACTAACAAACATATGCAGGAAACATACAACAATAGTAATGGGAAACTTCAATTATCCTGATATCAAT
>BHFT01048954.1:4423-42413 GCA_004320025.1 Laticauda laticaudata
GATATGATATGATATGATATGATATATATGATATGATATGATATATGATATATATGATATGATAGACAGACAGACAGACAGACCGACAAAGGTAACAGAGTCCCTAGTCCTCCACTAGTCATCAGCAACTATAGGGGGCATCTCCGTTTCCAGGCCATTGAGCCAGCACGGTGTGAAAACATTTTAGCAGTTATGTGGCCATCATGATGTCACAAAGTGCTGTTATCTTTCCATAGTAAATAGTGCGATACCTATTTATCTACTCAAATTCTTAGATTGGCAGGAGCTGGGCCGAGGACAGAGGCTCATCCCAATGTGTGGTACTTGGATCTGGAATCTGGGCTGCCGGCTTTCCAGCTGACAGGCTAGCATCTTAACTGCTGAGCCATGACACCACCAGTATCTATGTATGTGTGGTTGTACGTGTATCTCACATCACTGAAATGGGATATAAATACGGATTATAAACAGTGTGGATGCTGACTTTTACATCACAGATCCCTAACTCCTGGGCCATGGCCCACTACTGGGCCGTGACCCATTTGGAAACAAGCCCGCAAGTGGCAGGCCTTTGTGCACATATGCAACTCAACTTGTGTGAGTAGCAGGCTGGTTCCCTTCTCCCCCTGGTAGTGGGTCATGGGCCATGGGTTTGGGACCTCTGTCTTAAAGAACACTGGAAGCCAGAAGCCAATTTGAATGCTAAACATAATCCTAATGCCAACAGAAATACAGTATATTGTTTTTGGAAGAATCACTGCTTGCCCAACACAGTGCTTTCATCTAAACCCAAACCATGTTATGTGTGATAGTTCTAATGACAGCATTCCACCTTCTGCTTTGATTTTGTTCTTTTCTTTTTGTTGTGATATGTCAGTTATTTTTTCTCAAAGAAACCCCCCCCCCATCATTTATTATCATCTTGCTGGCTGAGGAATTCTGGGAGTTGAAGTTCATGCATCTTAAAGTGCCAAGGTTGAGAAACACTGCTATAAAGCACAGGAAGATTCAGAAAGAATGTAACCGGATATGCAGAATGAAAGAATGAAGACAGTATATATGGGAAGGTTTATCTTTCATATCATTTGTGACTTTTGCAGTGTTATTTCTTTGGGGAGAAGTCTTGCTGTACTTTGTACTGGCAAGATTCAATATTTCTGTTCCCTAAGGAAGCCTACCAGAGCAAAGGAGCAGAAAGTTTATATAGGTATGTCATGATTTTATACTCTCCACACATTTTTTTCCCTTAGCTGTACTGAGCTCCCTTCGCCAGCTGAGTGTTTCTACTTCAATCCTGACCAACCCATCTGGCATCCCAGAACAGGCTACTCAAGCAGTGACAGGAATAAGTACCATTGATGGCTCTTCCTAGCCCAAAATTGGGATGCTAACCAGAGAATGACAACTGCCAGAGGAGTCTTCATCCCATCAGATGAGCCATATTTATGAAACAACCGATTGATTGGTTCTCTGCAGGAAACTTATAGAAGAAGCATCTTGTGTTGACTTTTTCTCCAAAGTTTCTATAACTCAAAAGCCACCTGGACTAACCTTCTCTCCCAACCTGGCCAATGAACCAGAAGTCATTAAACTATAAGATCTGTGTGACCTTTTATTTTGTCTTGGTGGGCTTAGCTGACATCTTACATCTTACTAATGTAATATGAATTACATTAGTAATTCACATAGGTGTGGATCTTCAGTCCTCTGTAGTACTTTTTCTGACTTCAGTTCAAAGTCTTAGAACTATTGTAGATCCACTTTGGAAGTCCAACAGGAAACAGAGGTGATGTGGCATCTTTTAGGCTTTGTAAAGTTATGTATCCTTACCAGTGCATAATTTTACAAGTACAGGTACATCTCTAAAAAAAAAAAAGAGTTACTGTATACCCGAGAATGGAGTTATGCTTTAGTTCCTGTTTACTACATCAACATCACTGTGTGTCTTTACTGAGGGGAGACAGTTACAACTTCAATTATGTTTTTAACCCTTTTTCCATTTTCCAAGAATATGCATAGTTCCAGAGTCAAGCTTACAATGTTTATGTAAGTCTGCCTGTGTGTAGTTTTTCAGTAGACAACAAGTCTACCCATACTTAGAGGAAATTAGTAGCATAAGACCATGTCAGGTCAGACCAGTGATTCATTAAATCCACAATTTTGTTTCCAGCATTGGCCGATCTAATGTGTCTTAAGAAGCTCAATAAACAGGGTGCATAAAGTGATGTATTATGGAAGAGAATACTTAGCTCAGGGATGAACTATGGATCCTTGGTGCTTGGTTGTTTTTCTTGTATTTCCCTGCACTTCATTGATCTTTGATAATGAAACATCTGCAAGAAAACAACCAAGATTAGAGAGCACCAAGGACCACAATGATATACAATACTTATGACTTCCCCCTTCTGCTCGATCTTAGTATCTGTGATTCAGAGGAATATTGCTTCTACAGTAGAAGTCCTATTTGAAACATAATTGGCAGTACGACTGGGGCGTTATTGTAAGATCCATCTTATCCAATTTTTCCAACGAAGGCAAAACAGGATCTTTTGAAAGACTATCAGTCAGAATGAAAATTCCTACTATGGGTGCCCCAAAAGTTTATCATCTCTCAATATTGTTCCAGCTAGCAGAAGAGCTAAGGCCCAGTCACAGAACACTTTCCGATCACCATCTGAATAGTACAAATAGGCCAGCATAGCAACTTTTGTCAGTAAATTACACAACAAATCCAGGGGAAGGGCCACTTAATATAAAAAGAGGCCACACTGTGGAAGAATAGGCCCTTGTGCCCTCCCCCCTCTTTGTTTCTTTCCATCATCAGCATAGCTGAGTTGCCAGCAATATAACCTTGATGCTTGGTGTTAACAGGACATGAAAAGAGACCCCAACTCTGCATCCCCTGGGCAACAGTGATGTCACCAGCTAATCCTTTCACCCCCAGAAGCGCAACTTCGGTGCTTCCAACATGGAAGTAGTATCTTGACACTAAAGGGTAAAAGTGACACATTGGTTTTGAAACTCTGCAGCCACTGGCAATAAAATGCTTTCAGTGCAGTGCATTTTTAACGTATGTGGCATAATAAATCTTCATGGTAGTAAAAGTTTCTTGGTTATTTTGGTTCCAACAGATTAAGATGTCAGCCAGCTCTAGAAAACAATAATGTGGACCTACAAACCCAATTATAGCTGGTAAATTCCTGTAGGGTCTTATTTTGCTCTGGTGTGTGCAATAAAATCAGGATCCAGGAAAACCTGATACCAGAATACTTTACAAAACTGGTTTCACATTGTGCTAAGCCACCCTTTATTTGATTTTTTTAGCACAGGACCCACATGCAGGAATTTTGATCCTGCATATGGTTCCTAAAACCTTGCTGGATCACACTGTCACAATTAGATAACAAGCTCTTCAGTTTTTGACATTGCCATTTTTTTTTCAGTTAAAGGTAAACAATAGAAAGGCTCTACAATGACTCACATACCCTGCTTTATATACCCATCTCCCCAGCTACACTACAGTCTACTTTTTGGTAAGCAAAAATATACAGGGTGCAAACAGAAATAATAAATAGTAAGCTAAAAATCTAAAGGCACAAGATAAAAATAAAACTAAATCTAGCACCATTGAGGACATTTCTCTATATCCTTCCATTGTGATAAATCATCACTTCATACACTTTTTTCATTTCTTACCCTTGAGGCTCTCTTCAAGCACATCTTTCTCAGTCTTTGCCTCAATCCATTTCTTTGAACAAAAGTTTTTATTTTACAATCTAATCCTCATTCATTCTCTCTATACTGCATAACCAAATGATATTCCCATGCTCATTTCATATTGATAATAGATCTCTGTATTCAGTCCAAATTCATTTTGTATCTTCCTGTTTTATCACCCAGTTCTTAAATATCCTATAGCCATTGCATCCAATATATTTGTTCAATTTCTCCTGACAAACAATTCCCACTTTATTAAAAAAAATGGGCAGATTAGTGTATTTACATACAGCCATGCTTGTTTCTTTTGACACTCATCCAGTACAATATACTACACATCACCCACTAAATTTCTACTACTAGCATCTTCTTGCTTTTGCTTCCATTTTCTCATCTTTAGTAAATGCTCCACAAAGAGTGACAATTCATTTTTTTTTCTTTTTTGGCTTTTATGGGTTGTCTTGCAATACATTAATTTGCTCCACTTTCTTTGTCAAACACATCTACCCGGATTCTCAGATTTATGCTTTTCATTGCATCATGCAGTCCAACATTCATTGCAAGTCTTTTGGCCAACCACAGAACATCACTAGCACCCTAAGTGTGCTGTCCCAGCCAGTCTATGGGAATTGGATAGTTGCTTAGGAATTATGAGCTGTCCCCTTAAGGGAATGCATCATGGTAAATGTAGTTAAAGGTATCCTGGGAAATGTAGTTCATGTCACGTGGCCACATCTGTAATCCCAATTGGTCACTTTGAGTTTATCTATCTGCATCTGCACAATTTACAAATCCACTACTGTGCAGAATACAGAACACTAAGTACAATCAATCTGAATGACTTGGAGAGGGCTGTAAAGCATTGTGAAGTGGTATGTATATAAGTCTAAATGCTGTTGCTTCCAGAGCTCCTTAGATTTTTATCCAAAAAATACTCGCAACCCCTTGCCTTACTTACTAAATGTAAGTTACTAAATGTTACTTACTAAATGTTAAACCATTCATTACACATTCAATTTCTTTACTTCTATCACATATTACTCTGACTTCATTCAGCAACCAAATTTCAAAATGTTTGGTAATTCAAGGCCGCTGTGTTT
This sequence comes from Laticauda laticaudata, assembly GCA_004320025.1. NCBI lineage: Eukaryota > Metazoa > Chordata > Lepidosauria > Squamata > Elapidae > Laticauda > Laticauda laticaudata. The sequence continues at coordinate 9,241 of BHFT01048954.1, forward strand.
GAGTACTTTCTCTCTAAATCAACAAATGTAAAATAAATACATAATTGCACAATTTTGAAAGTGTAATAATGCATGTCATTTTGACATCACCGTGGCTTGTTACAGGTGCCTATATTAATCTTGTTAGTTTATATTCAACCAGAGATGGACAAATGGCCCTGCAAGTAGAAATTACCTTTTTTTTCATTCCTCCCCCACAACTTTGGGGTAAAAGGGCAAGTGTTTGTAAGAGAAGAGAAATCTAGTTTATCATTTAACCATGACGGAAAAGAACCACTTTGTTTTCAGACTCAGGATCTGCTCCCTGAAGCATAGCGTAATTACTGCCCACCTCAACAGCCCCAACATTGCTATAATTCAGGGTTTAAGCTACTGTATTATAAATGACACAAGAGTTCACACATCACGACACCCTTTAACTGGGCTTGTTTCATTCCGATGTAGATCATGCATAAATGCAGCGACTGGAATTTGCAATCCACAGCATATAAACACAGCATATCAAATCAGTCCGATCACCTATGGTTTTTTTTTTAAACACACTATAGTTGCTATACGGAATCCATTTTGCACAGTACACTAAATAGTCACCAAACCAACAGGGCCAAGTTCTCATGATAAAAGCCACAAAAAGTTAAAACGGATTTTGCGTTATGCAGCAACTGCAATTTGCAGTTGTCCGCATGCAACCATTCGTGTTAACGATTGTGGTTGATCGGGTTATGTTTAACACAGCAACAGAAAACCTTACAAAACCCCACAAGACAATCTTTATGGGAAAGATTCAGGACAGGACGGTGCGAGGCGGCACTAAATTCTTCCCGCGCTCCATTGAGCTGCTGCCAACAAAAGTCCCGAATTCCGCAATTTCTGCTTGACATTCGAGTCAGACGTTTTGCATTCCGAACCCACCCTATAAAGCGCTCCCATTGGTGGACAGGTGGGGTGACGTAGAAAACAGAATCCATCAGGCAGATTAACGCTGCGTTTGACGTACTTTTTCCCGTATTGGCCCTTTGCCCCACCTACCAGCTCTTTTGAATTGGCCAAGCTCACCGTCTGTCAGTCGACCACGCTCTCCTGCCCCCACCTCCCCGCTCTTCCCGGAAACGAAACGACGTTGACCGATTCGCACATGCGCACTTAGCCATTCCACGCAGTGGGACCACGCCGTCTCTCTTTGGCACACGGCCTTTATCCCTCCCTGTTTTCGCCTTCCTGCTCGTGGCTGCAGGCCACGTCCATCAAGAGCGCACCAATAGCTGACTAACGCCCCGCCTTTTGGTCGGCCCGGAAGAATTTTCCAATGGGCTTCCTTTCAGGGCGACCGGCTGATTTTGCTTCAGGCCGTGGGGGAAACTCAAGATGGCAGAGGTCGCGGGGGAACGGGTCGCCGTCGGCTTTTAAAGACGCTGCCTTATGGCCCTGGCAAGATCGCAGCGCCAGTCAAGGGCCTCCTCGGTCCTCGCCTCAGATCTCCTCTGGTCGTCTTTTGGAGCCGGTCTTAGGCCCCAAACAGCGGTGCCTCCCCTCACCTTTCGTGGGCGATCAGGTCCTGGCCAGGGTAAAGGCCAGGAGGGGGAAGGCGGAGGAAACGTTTGGCGTCGTGCTCCCCCGAAGGACCTGTACGAATTGCTGGGAGTGCAAAGCAACGCGACTCAGGCCCAAATTAAGACCGCTTACTACAGAAAGTCCTTTCTCTATCACCCGGATCGCAATGCGGGCAGCGTGGAGGCAGCCGATCTCTTCATCCACATCACTCAGGCCTACCAGGTGCTGGGCAGCCTCAGCCTGCGCAAGAAGTACGACCGCGGCCTCCTCACCCAGAAGGACATTTCCAACGCCAAGAAGCCCCCCGGCAAAAGTAAAGCAGCAGCAGCAGCAGCTGCTCAGACAGTGTCCAAGAAGAAGCCGGTTTACGCCTCTGGCTACCCATCAGGCAAGCCCATCTTCAACTTCGATGAATTTTACCGAGCCCATTATGGCGAGCAGTTGGAACGGGAGCGCCTGATGAGGCGAAAGCAGCAGGAATTGCAGAAGCGCAGAGAGAACAAGCAGGATGAGCAGTACAAACTCCTGGAAAGTTTTCTCCTGCTGCTGCTTTTATCAGGCGCCATGATCCTGCTCAGATACCAGTGAAGAGACGAGAGAAAGAAAGTGGGGCTAACCTCGTATGCTGATCTCCTCTTGGGGAAACTTTGGAAGTTGGCAAAACAGAAAAACAGGGCCAAGGCATTTGTGGACTTTCTGCTGCAGGGCACCCAACACATTTTGGGTTCATGTAACCCAGCAGTCTCTTGGGGAACCTTCATCTAGTGCCTGGAGGACTTTACAGTTTTAGAAAGATTTGAAACAGGCACAGTTTTATGTAGTTAATTGTCCATGCTTAATAACCGAGGTCCTAGAGAGAAGGAATGTTTGCCCATGCAAAATATTATCACCAGATGCCACTCCTATGGCATGAAATTCTTCCTCTGAGTCAAGAGTAGAAGGATTTGAGGTGGTTTTTCCTTTCTTTTCGCATGGGTTGAAATGTTGCTGGTTTGGCACAGGCATATTTATACTACTGTTGATACTTCTGGATTTGGGCCCAAGGCTGCTGCAGAATGTAAAAGTACAGAAAAAAAATCTGAATGTTATGAACAAATGTTTTTGTTAAGCATTCAAATAGAGGGACAGTTTGACTTCTGGTCCTGAGAGCCAATCATGTCTTTATCCTAAATATAATTTAATTGGATATACAGTTAGACCATTCTGGGCTTTTTTGCAGATTGTATTGTACAGCTGTACTGTGGTTTCCTTATGTTTCCAAAACGTTCAAGCCACACACAAACATTAATTTATACACACACACTTTGTTTTAAAACTTCAGAAGCATAAAGATTTATGATACACGTTACTGAGCTACCTTTAACTATGACATCGTTTACATGAACGTTGGGGATGACTTACGATAGTGCCAAAATGTGCTTTTTAATTGGAGGTTGTGTTGTCTGCAGTCATCTTCCCCACCCCCAAAAAAACTGGCATTTACATGATATTTTAAACTAATTTATCATGTTTCTTAACTGACCCAACCAAACCGTTTTCACACTGTGTATTAAATTATTAACAAATCAATGGGATTGCATAATAGAATCCCAGAAACCAACATAAACACAAACTACGTTTAATATATTGTACAAATACATCTAGTTTTTTGTAAATATGTCTTCTCTTGCAGCCTTAGTCCTTATTTTTCTTTTTCCCTTTCTGTATGATTTTCATTTTAAGTCTCCCTAAACTGTCTGCTGTCTGCTCCTAGTCTGGATGACAGTGAAAGAGTGCCTGCCCTTTCAATTTTTAGCCAATAACCCCTCCCCTATAGCAATTCTTTGTTTTCAAAAACTGGAATGCTGTTCCTAAACAGTACTATAGAGGGAGTCCTAGTACTGTACTGATCTACAACTGCTAGTGAAATCATTTAAGATTCATAAGCTAGAGTGCTTTGTTCTTGAACTAGCTGGATTTCAGAAGAATGAATCCCCATATATGGATAGCAAGAGGAAATAAGTTTCTTGTGATTGATGAGTGTCATAAAAGCAGTCATCAATCTGAAACTGGAAAATGAGTTCTGTTCTATTGGATATGAAGAACTACCACACCAGGAGGGAGATTATATATGTATATATTCTTCGTATTTTGTAATTAGCTTAATTTATTTGAACTGCCTTTAGTTTGTTGCTCTGCAGGTAGATTTCTATTAGATGCCATTTCAGATGGCTGTTCCTGTTCATCCCAGGATGTTCTAAGGATCCCTCCAAATAAAGTTCCTTGGAGATAGAGAAGCCAGTTTAGACGTTGTAATAGCTGATGTAATAGTGGACAAAAAAGGCACTCTGAGGCATTATTGCACAAGAGTATATGATAAATCATAAATCAGCGAATAGCATTTTGACTTGTCATATAACCAGCCTTCTACATTTAGGGGCACTTTTCTAAAAGTGTGCACACATCAAAGCTGAGCACCAAGCCCTGTGTTGAATTAAGCATGGCCACAGAGTATATAAGATGCCCATAACGAAAGCTTCCTATTTTTTTTTAGTGCTGCCACCCCCACCAAGATAATATTATTTCATCTGAGACCTTCTGTAAGATTTCCTGCAGTATGACAGTACGCTGAAAGATACCTGCTAGGATCGCTTAGGCATCCTGTGGAACATTTCAAGGAATTCTACCCCCCCCCCTTCCCAANTAGGATCGCTTAGGCATCCTGTGGAACATTTCAAGGAATTCTACCCCCCCCCTTCCCAATCTTGCATTGTGTGGCTTAGGTTCAGGTGGAACTGCATGGTGGTCGCTAGGGCTTTCTGGAAAAGCTTGCAGAATCTCTGTTGCCTTGCCTTCACAAGCGTATCTGGATGCTGCTGTTGCCAAGGCAACGGGTGGCCCATCAGCAAGTTGGAGAGCCTGGCTGGCCCTCTCCACCAATAGCAGAGCCTGACTGGCATCCCAGAGACAGCGGCTGCTGCCTGTAACCAAGGGCTACCCATTGGCAAATGGGAAGCAGATCTTTCTTTCTCTTGCTCAACCTAAGCAGATAGAGGGCTAAGATGACTCCCCTCCCCTTCTCTCCATCAGCAGTTTCTGAGCAGCCAGTACACCAGCAAAATAACCTGTCCCTTGAGATTTCTGTGAGGATGGGGATCCAGCCAACTTTACCAGCTACAATTTGAACAAGCTATGCTTGATTTCTAACGTGGGAGAGCCCAGGAACTCAAAGCAAGGCTGAACTTTGGTTCCATTCTTCATTGGAATGGACTTGTGGGAACAGCCTGAATTAAAGGACTGAAGTTTACATCTGGTGTGCGATCAAGGCTTTCACAAGTTTACATCTGGTGTGCGATGTTGTGATCTGTGAGATACCCTGGTGTCACTTTGAACCGAGAGGTATGGGTTGGTGCAAGCCATTCTTACCATGACATCACATGCCAAGAATGAACAATGCACCTGTCATATACCTAGCATAGTCCATGATCCCACCCTCAACATCTCCAGTTCTTTGAAATCTGCCCCTTATGAAATGGACACTGAAACATGTATTCTATGTGGTTCAAAACACACTAATTTCTTGAATTCAGATGTTGTGACATTTGTGCCAAATGGCCAAAAGAAAACAACTATCCCAACGCCAAATGAGTAAATTTGTTAAGACCTGATATGAAACCTTAGAATTTGGCTATGGAGTGTGATCAGGTCATGGGGAGCGGTATCTTTTACATCAATTGTCTCCAGCCTGGGCAACTTTCAATTGTGCTGAATGGCAACCAATTTACTTGGTATCGCTGGCATAAGTTCTAATTGTGGGAGCAATACACTTTGCTGCCACTACCCTCAAAATGACAACCACAACTATGCTGAGTTGTTATGTTCTTTGTTATAAATTATTGGTAGTAGAGTATCTTAGACATAGGGGTGGGGGTATTAACTATTGTGTGTCATTTTCTCAGAACTGATTGTTTGCAAACAAAATGCTGCATGAATAATTTACTAAATTTGTTTTAGCCATCCACTCAATTAAACTCTGGGCGGCTTACAAAATTTTTAAAAAAACAAAAGCACATAATTAGATGACCTGGACTAAAACCACCAGAATAATAAATACAACACTAATTTGTGGCCCCACCCATGCATCAATGAACACAGGAAGAGAGTCAGGTCTTAAGGGTTTTCTGGAAAGCCAGGGAAGCGGGCACCTTTCCTATCTCTGGAGGTTGCTATTCTAAAGTGGGGGCAGCAACAGAGAAGGCACACTTCCTTGGCCCCAGAAGTTTAGTGGTTTAAGAGGAGGCACCTAGAGTGCACTTAACTCTTGAATACCAGGTGGTCAGAAATAATTGGAGGATAACCTTGGATAACCAGGCCATATATTGTATCATATACAAATAATAAGAATGTGCAAACTACTATAATTTAAGAATGATAATTTCTGCCTAAAATGAGAAATCTGCATTGATTTCTTGTGGTTATCTGGTTTTTCCTCCCTTGGCTAGCCATGGTATTCTCAGCAGTCTTTTCCAACACCAAAGTTTAAAAACTTAAACGCATTTTCTATTGTGTTGCTTCATAGTCCAACTTTCATACCGGTATTTGTAGGAAAGGAAGGAAAGCCACTGACTGAACCATTCTGATCTTTACAGACAGAGAGAGGACCTATAGTATGTAAATATTTTCCCCCATCGCCTTCACTGTTATCCTAACAGGTGCTAGTTTTTGATGTTCTTTTGTGTTGATAGATGATCCTAAGAGCTTCCGTTTGGTGTCTTCATTGTCAGTTTGAAGGCTATTTGCTTTACCTGTTGTCATTCTTTTGATATTTCTTATATTTAAAATTCAGCCCCAATTCTTTTGGCTGCTCCTGGACTTTCATTACTTGAGTTTGCAGTTCCTTTGCATTTTCTGCTCTCAGCACATGTTTGTTCCTACTGTTTTAAAACCACATCTTCCAATCCAACCTCCTTCAAAATATATTCAGCACAGAGATGGAATAAATAAGGAGAGAGTATGCAGCCCTGTCTCATTCCTCTGCTGACCTGAAGAAAATCTATTCCATCATGACCATGGCTTCCTGCCCTTTGTACAGATTTCACATGAAGAGCCAATGAGATGTTCTGGATTCCCCCAAACCTTCCACAGCTTGACATAGTTGACACAACTGAGGGTGGTTTTATAACTAATTAAACACACATTGATTTCTTGATATTGTTTAGCTTTCCCAATTATTCAGCATACATCAGCAATAATGTTTCTTGGTTTTAGTCTTTTTTAAAACCAGACTGAACATTTACTATCCCCCTTTCCATGTAGAGTACTAATCTGTGTTGGATTAATTTAGCATTATTTTGCTAAATACTTTGCATACTCATATACTTTCCGGACTCCTTTCTTTGGTATTGGTATGTAAACTGAGTGTTTCCAAGTACTGTCATTGCTGTATTTTTCCTGACTATGAAATCAACATTCTTCTGTGATTTTTATGTCAGTGTTCAATTCACTCTATTTTAATTTGTTGATGGCTAGCAAGTTACTGTTTACTCAAGTCATTTAATCTTTTACTGTATTGAACTTTCCATATTCTCTTTGTAATTCTGTCTTTGCAGGTTTGGATTTTCCTTTTCTGCATGGCAACTCAGCAAGAGATCTGGAAGGCTTTAGTCTATCTGTATCATAAACACCATGAGTACTCCAAAAGGCTCTTCCCTTCCCTCCTTCTTTCCTTCCTTCTCTCCCTTTAAAAGTCATGAACAACAACAAAAGTGCATGTCCTGAATAACACAGTATCACCATCTTCTTTTAATGACCCCATAATCCCTAGTGGAGTGGAGTCTGGGCAACTGAATGGAGCTGAGTATTTACTGGCTAGATGCCCTTCCTGTTGCCAATGTGGAGTTTTTTTCCCAGCATATATTCTCATTGTGCTCAGAGAGAGACATATCTGCCTCTACCTAGGATCAAACTCACAGCCTTCTGACTGAGGCAAGAGCTCTATCTCGAGGCCACCACACCACTCCTGAATTACACAGTATAACAACTCCCAACCAACGGGCTCATTATTATAATCATCTTAACCCCAGAACTAAAAGCAAAACCAGCTTTTCAGGAGAGAAATATTCAGGAAGTTTGAAGGAATTGCTATTTAACCAGGTTGTGAATTTGTTTCAAAGATATTTTAATGAAAAACTCCATGGTACATGAATCACCAATAATAAAAGCGGGAAGCTCAGAATCCTTTTGGGTGAGCGTGGTTTATAAGCCACAGTAAATGATTAAATAATAAAGCCTTCTCTTTCGACTAGCAAACAAAGTGAAACACAGCCTGGAACATAATCTTGAATTTGGGATGGATCGCCCTTCAAGAGTGTTCCTAAAATTACTTAGACTCTTAAGAAATAATGTCTCTATGGCTTCTGCCTTTATCGATGTTTTCTTATTATTGCAATTGGTTTGTGGTTATATCCAGTGATTATTAATTAAATGCACATTTTATGTTTTATTAGTAGCAATATTCAAAATACTTCCAATCCGCTTTCAAAAATGTCGCTGTTTATTCAACTTGTAGCACCTTGCCAATATTTTGTCTGGTGCTTCCCCTAAACATCATGGCTGGCTGTGCCAAGGGAACTCTCTGCCAGCTGCTCCCATTCTATGCGCATGAGCCTTTGGCAATGCAGATTTATGTGAGATTGAACATTCCTCATCCATTTATCCTGGAGGACTCCAGGCTGCTGGCCCAAGTCCTTCCAACTGATCCCAGCCTGCGTGGAATTAATACTGAACTTAAAAATGCAAGCATCAGCCCCCTTGTGTGTTGTCTCCTGGCCACCAAGGAAAAACTCAGACTAATGGAAAGCCACTGGAGTGGATTATTCAAGGACAAGCTGGGCCAGCAAGACCCACTTTCAAGTTTACCCACAACCCGGAATGGCTCTGGCCAGACACACATTCTGAGTCACGTGACAAGGAAAGAGAACTGTATCCCCCACAATGGCTGGGAATTTACTTAGGAAACTAGTTGCTTCAAGATAAATGTGGGCTTGGAGAACCTAGAACTATGCTGCCTACGGTTCTAAGCGTAGTACACAAAATTATCTGCTACAATGTCCTTCCCGTCAATGACTACTTCAGCTTCAACTGCAACAATTCAAGAGCACACAACAGATACAAACTCAATGTAAACCACTCCAAGCTTGATTGCAGAAAGTACGACTTCAGCAACAGAGTGGTCAATGCCTGGAATACACTACTGACTCTTGTTACATCCTCTAACCCCCACTCCTTTAACCTCAAACTATCCACTATTGACTTCACCCCATTCCTAAGAGGTCTATAAGGGGCGTGCATAAGTGCACAATCATGCCTACCGTACCATCTCTGTCCTATTGTCCCCATTTATTTGGACCTATTTCCTGTATTTTTACTCATATCTATTCTTATACCTATTATCTTGTGATTGACAAATCTGATAAATAAAAAAGAAAATAAAAACATTATTGCTTTGATGGACATCAATTTCCTGATATTTCTAGCTTCTAATTTTTTTTTCAATACTGTACTAACCTTTCCTGATTCTATAAGATCATATTCCCCAACTTCCCTCTTTCTTCAGACCTCCTTGTATAGTTACTATTTCCTGGGTATAGAAAATTTCAAAAAAATCCTTAATCAGATTCGATGAAGATCTAACAGATGCATTCTCAAAACATAGCAAGCTTAGTCCTATCATTTCTTTAAGATTCTTACAGACTTTCACAAACAGGTTGTCCTTGACTTACAACCATTGTGTGTGCTGTCCCAGCCAGTCTATGGGAATTGGATAGTTACTTAGGAATTATGAGCTGTCCCCTTAAGGGAATGCATCATGGTGAATGTAGTTAAAGGTATCCTGGGAAATGTAGTTCATGTCACGTGGCCACCTCTGTAATCCTGATTGGTCACTAATTTGATTCTTGATGGGTTGGGGGAGTTTTCCTCACTTTTGCCTGAACACTCTAACTCATGGGAGCTGCTTTCTATCATTACAAGATGGGTTAGGAGATAACCATCTTTTACTACAAGGCAGATATGCAAAGGATTGGTCATTAAAGAAGAACTTCATCACAAATGGGAGTTATGAGGATACCTGATGAACTAATAAATGTACTCTGTTATTGATGTCTTGTTGAGTTTATCTAGCTGCATCTGCACAGCTTAAAAATCCACCTCTGTACAGGATGCAGAAAAAAATTGTTTGGTGACCAAAGTTACATCAGCAATGAAAAATATGATCTATGACTAGTTTGCACACTTATGACCATTGTATTATCCCCAAGGTCACATGATAAGAATTTGAGTGCTTGGCAACCTGCATATATTTATGATGGTTGCAAATGGCATGGGATCAGGTGATCAACATTAGCAATTGCTTCCCACAAGTGAAATCAATGGGGAAAGTTGGCTTTGTTTAAGAACCATGTGCTTTACTTAAGTACTGCAGTGATTCTTTTAACAATCATAGCAAAGGAGGTCATAAAATGGGGGCAACATCCTCCTTATTTAACAATGGAAATTCTGCTCTCCGTTGTGGTTGTTAAGACAAGGACTGTCTGTATATTTACTGCTGTAATATCTTCCAGTTTTTCATTTTTTTTAGATCTGATATTTCTTCTATGCTTTTCAGTTGACTGTGTCCCATCCTCCTTATGCTGTCTTACACTCTAATAAAAACTTGATTTGATTTACTAAGCTTAGTGACAGTAATATAGGTTAGACTTGGGAAATAGTGTCTAGATTGTAAATCCAATCCAGTTGGTCTGTTTATACTTAGATAGGTGAACACAGATGACAGCTTCACTAAACAGTTGTGTTGCCCAAATAGTATCTGAAATGTTTGTGAACATTTTCATGCCATGCTACAATCGACATGGCAGACAGGATGCAAAAAACCTTTCTCCTTTGTTTTCTCAGATCCTTAAACATGCCTGAGAAGTTAACCATTACAAAGATCTACCTGATACTGCGTTTCTAGAAAAGACAAGAAAATTATATCTTGAAACCCAACACAGTTGAGTTGAGAGGAGATTCATTAGTATTTCTTACTCATGCCCATTAGGATCAATCGTGACATTCTGTACTGAAATGTTTCCCTTAGCGTGAATGTGTATATCTATGACTCAGCAACAAGGGAACTGAAGTCAATTCTACTTTTATCTGATCTCTCTGGCATAAAACTCAAGTCATCCTGATTCAACTACACAATGATCCTGCAGGACACATTTGACTAAGAAAGACATTGGCATGCTCATCCACTGAATTCTGCTGAATGAGAATTCCAGCTGGATCTCCAGGATTATTTTCAGTTCGCGGTCACTTTAAAGCAACAGAGCTACCAAGATGATAAAGAAATAAACATATTATTCTTTATATTGTTCTTATTAGAATTATTTATTCATTTCAGGGCTGTGGGAAAGTACAGGTTTTTTTAACTTTTGTACTTGTCAATTGCTGGGGTCTAAGGCTATAAATAATATTGTTGTATTAATAGTAGCAATTAATAAGAATAAGCATGTCACTGTAATTATTTTTCCTAATTGTTTTGCTCACATTTTTCTCAAGCTTTAAAGCAATCTTCTAGGGATAAGTCAATTATCACTAACTCCTTATTATACATGGCAGGTGCCAATTGGTAACCTATCTAGACCAATCTATTGACATCATAAGTTGTTTTATTTTGAACATGGATGTGGTATCTATTCTTTTTAACAGATCTTGCAGAAAATTGAGCTCTTGCACAAATCCAGTCATTCGTGTTGATACAGTCCAAGTCATAATGCTTGTTTACTTCTGTTCAGGACACTGGAGAAGCAGCCAAATTCAATGTGCTTTGGGGCACAAACAATATTTTTTATTCAATCAGGATCTATTCCCATCTTCCCCTCCTACTTTTCCCATGCAGCTGACCTGGTGCTCAGGCCAAATCTTCTGTTCTGTTGGTCTTAATCCCTTGGAATGAAACCTCCCCCTGTAGCCTCCTGCCCAGCACCTGCGGAACTCTCAGCTGGATTTTCATATGATCAGCAGAGGGCACTGCTACTGTTCTTAAGTGGGCCCTTCTTTTTCCCTGGAGCAGGGCTCTCCAACCTTGGCAACTTGTGGACTTCAACTCCCAGAGTTCCTCAGTGAGAATGACTAACTGGGGACTCCTGGGAGTTGACGTCACACATTGTAAACGTGCCAAGATTAAGAGACACTGCTTTAGGGAATGAATTGACACTTATCCAACAGCCCTTAACTTCAGCTTTATAAATACATATCTGGGCCGCTAGATAACGAATAATTCATTTTTCTGAGGGAAGTTTTTGCGACTCGGATACACGGTGCCTAGACTAGAAAACCAAGTCATGTTATGCTTTCAAACAAAGCTGGCAAAGGCTGCCCTCAGACTGGCATGCATATTTCCAGAATGAATATGTGACGATCTGAATGTGCAACCGTACTGTTAAACATAGTAACTTTCTGAATTGGCATAAAACGCTAGAAGACACTAGTAAAATGGCATCAAGTGATTAGTCAGTCATTCAGCATGTTATAGGAACCAACATAATCTTAAACCCTAATATGACTATGTTGGGCCTATCACAATATTTCCCCATAACAAGTATAGGGAGCCAGTCTTGGAAATTCCTGCTGAGGAAACCCCAACATAAAAGATAAAAGGAACAGATATTCTGCCTTCCTGAAAAAAACGTGCCCTCCCAGGTACCTTTCCCATATATAGAATAATAAGCTTTGAAAACTCTGCATACAGAAATGTAGTATTTAAATTTATTCCAAAGAATTATTTATATATATATATATGGGGGTGTGTGTATATATATATATATATATATATATTCCACATTTTTGTTTCCACACTTATGTTTCCAAAAACCATTACATGGAAAAAAACGTTCACGAAGACAGCATGAGGTCTACCTTGAAGCTGCTGGGGGCACTGCCAGAATCAGATGACACCACCACCACCCCTTTCACACATGTATAAACTTTTGCAGCAAAGTCCCCAAAGGAAAAAAGAAAAGAAAAGAAGAACCAGTTCCAGCTTGTGCATTACGTCATTGAGGGAGGGGATCCAGTGAAGTCCAAGAGGTAGAGGAGACTGGAAATGGCCCCTCCTCCCCTCCTGTCCCTTCCATCTTGTGGTAGAATTGAAGGAGCAGATTTACATTCCAAGAGCTTGTTGTGGCCTCTAGGCTTGTTTGAGATACTGAGGATTGTTTTCGATGGTAGGACCGGTTTGCTCTTTTGGTCAATGAGAACCCACTCCTGCTTCCCACCGAAGAAAACCAGGATCTGGGCACCTGCAAGGGCCAAACCAGGTTATCACAACAGGCTATTTTGTTTTTGAACCTAGCCCATCAAAAATAAAAACAATTCAGCATCAATGCTAGAAAACTAGTGACTTTAAATTTGCATGCATTTAAATGAATGAACATATACTTGAGAAATGGCTTTCTCTTGTTCCCTTTTTCTTGGGAGCTGAAATAGATTTGAGTGGAAATTTTCAAGCAAATGTCAATAACTGAAACATCCTTGTAAACGCTGGCACAAATATTCTCCTAATGTAATGCCCTCTTCCTCTATTCTTTCTTTTGTTTTTTTGTAATTAAACAATGGAAGCAAATTCATGAATGAGGCGTCTAACATTGGCTGTAAGACATGAGAGCATAAAGCAGATCTTCTCATTTCAGAGGCAGTATACCTTTAAGAAATAGTTGCTGGGAGCAAACTACTGAAAGATGCTCCATTCATAGGCTTTCCCGAGCCTTCTGATTGGCTGGGACTGTTAACAAAGAAAATGCCAGACTAGATACATTGGGCCTTGAGTGTGACCCATCCACATGAATTATAGATGCTGCTGGACTTAAAGGATGCACGGAAAAAAAACTGCCTGTGAAATGTTAAACTTGGCCAATGAATACTCCAAACAAAACTTTGGCTTCACGTTTTCTGGCAAAAGACGCTTTTTTTATATTAAACCCAGAGTTTGGAAATGGAGTTCCTTTCCAACTGATTTTTGGAGTTTGAAATCTCAGACCAAGTTGGTGCAATGTTTTATTTTAGCTGTCCAGCAATTTTACCTCTGAAGAGACAGGAAGGTGTGGGGGAATTCTCTTGAATGGATTGCATTACATTGCATTGCCACAAATACCAACCCACCCACCCTGCGCTCTTTGCCTCTTTGTTCCCCCTGCTGTCTCTGGGTTTTGTAGTGGGTCCTTGCCCAAAGACCAATATTTTATTGTACTGACTGGCTGGCGAATCTAATGGAGAAAATACAAAAGACTGGAGCTGAACTGGGGATCGTTTACATTCTAGCTTGGGAGAGAAATCAGAGACGGCCCTCCAGGACTAATCAGGGTGAGGATAGGATAGGGTTTCTCTTCTGGAAGACCCTGAATAAATGCTGGCAGAATCTCTTAACCAGGAACAGAGATTATTCTTTCCTTCATTGTGATAACCCTCTTTGTCCCCCTTTAACTCCACCATCTACCCTGTGCTCCAGTTCCTAGAAAGACTGCTATTAAGTTCCCACGATGACTGCAGCAGTCCCTTTGTGAGTTGGGAAATGCCGTGTTATTTGGTGGCAGGAAAAATAAGATACTTATCTAGATTTCACCTCCTTCGCTGTTTTTTTTTTTTTTTAATTAAGAAAAACCAAGTCTGAACACTGAAATCCCACAAGTGGAAATGATTGCAGCAGCTTTTCTAATAGCGCTTCCCCCAGTGCAACCGAGATTCCTGCCTTCTAATCTAGTACCAAGATTAGGGGCTTGGTTTTGCAAGCCCAGATTTGAAAAGATGCCCAATGGGTCCTTCCTGGTACAATTTCCACCCCCTCAAATAAATCCAGCTGTGGTGGGTTCAGTTGCAGGACGTCTTTACTCACTGAGGCAGGAAGCAGCCATTCCTCACTTGGTGAGCCTGGACAATCTGTCTGCTGCTTCTGGCTCACAGTCACACCTTTCCCACTTTCTAGTCACAAGCCCCCCAAAGTCCCTTTCTCTACTGGAGAGTTTCCCACCCGTGGCGCCTTTAAGACATGGCGGACTTTCCACCATGGTTGGCTGGGGAATTCTGGGAGTTGAAGTCCGCATGTTTTAAAGTTGTCAAGGTTGGGAAATCCTGCTCTAATGGGAATGGCAGAGCTGGCTGCCACAACCCCATGCTAGTTCAGCTCCCCTTCTCGAAACGGGTGTCCTACTATGGGTCTTCACAAACTCAGCCTTGCTGGAGCTGAAATAAAATCGAAAAGCGAAGAACTTTTGATATTTGAAAGTGACATTTCAAGGCTTGGGAAATCATTTTTTTTTTTTTTGAATTCAGTTTTGTAGAAAAGTGTTACAAACAACCTTGACCTCAGGCTGAAGAGGGTAATTTATTTTCTGGCTGGCTCTGAGGAAGTTAGAGAGCCAGGGCTGTCCAGTGGGAAGAGCCAAATGCACCCTTATATCCCTGAGCAGGGAAATAATGAGAATACTGTATTATCCACCACCTTGGAAGGCTACTGCAGAGAGGAAAAACCAAAGCAGCGACTCACTCAGAGATACTGTGGGCAGCCTCCACAGAGGCGACTATAAAAAGTGATCCGTTTTACATTCTAATCAAGGAGAGTTTTGCTGTGGACCGGATATGTAGCAAATGGCACTTCTTGCCACGTTCCGTTCATTCTACCTTTACTTTCAACAGGATCTTGGCATGGCACCTGCATTGTACTCTCTAAGTCCAATCACACCTATAATTGCTTGAGGGGGAAGGGATTAATATTAGGAGAACCTTATTTATTTATTTTTTTCCAGTTCAAATCTTCCTCCCTGCTGTCCCCATAATTTCATCCTTTAGGTTTTTTTTGTTTTTAGCAAGCACATCGAATCAAGAAAAAAGTTTTGCTTGAAAATATTTCCTGGCTCCCACCCCCACCCAACCCAGAAGGCATGTTTCCCCATAGAGCATTGTGGGGCTGCCTCATCTCTCCCATTTATGCATACCCTGTTGAGACCGTGTGCCTATGCTGGTACTAACCCATTCTCTAGCCGTGGCATAAACTTTGGGCTAAAATGTTCTACCCTGTGCTTTGCAACCTCAACCCCCCCATCACATCAATAGACCCCCTCCCCACTTCATCTGCAGACCCCCCTGTCCCAATAGAAAAAAATGAATAGGAAGGGGGGCAATTTAGCTCCAAAAACTGCCCCCTCCAAGCAGTTGGCCTACCCCTTTTTTCTCCACCCCTGGAAATGTGCTGTGCTCTATTCCCTACCCCCACCCCCATCCCCTGCCATGTATGTTCTCTTCCTACTTGCTACTGAAATGGAGTCCCTTGTGCGACAGAGAAGATCAGCTGGCCGACTGCCTGGAGGAGATTAGAGATAGCCCTGCCTGAAATTGATCACACCCAGCATCCAGAAAAGCAACAAGCAGTTTGCAAGAGGTTTTCCCCCACCTGACTTGAGAGATAGACGTAATGAGTGCATGATGGTGAATTCAGGCTCCCGAAAAAGAAGGGGGGAAGAAGCGACATAACTTTCCTTATTTCTCAAGTGGGAAAGGGGGAGGCAGGGCACAACTCCCTGCTGTCTTGGCCACCTATACATATAGTAACACAGGATCAACCCAAACTGCCTGGGGAGGTGGGGGATGGTGAGGGGAAGAGTGGAGATGGAATCTAAATTATTTTGGCAGCCAGAGAGAAAAGGGAGCCAGCTCTCTGCCATACGCCCACCCCTAACTCCCACCAAGTCTAGGAAGGTGGAGTTCTTGGTAGGCTGGCATCACACCTCAGACTCTGGCCCATCGTAGCTGGTGTCAGAGGCTCTGGTCAAAATGTCCCATTGGTGCTGTGGCAGCTACCGATGCGGTGGCTCTTTCTTCTTCTGCTGGTGAGGCAGGTGTGCCTGGGGCAAATGGATGTGCCCAATCAGACTCAAGGGAGAGCTCACAAAGTTAGTGGTGGAGTGCGAGGTGGCCAGAGTGGGCAGGCAGCACTTCTGAGGAGCTGCCGTCATTGGGATGGGCAGCACAGCCTCCGAGGGGATCAAGAACGCCGGTGCCAAGCGGAGCTGGAAGACCTTAGGAGGTGGCCCATTATTCTGAGCCGGGGCCGCTTGAGCCGAAGGTGGAGGAGGAGTTGGAAGTGCTGGGGAGACTGCGGGCTGTTCCTCTTCACAGCTCGGGCTTGGCTTTTCAGGAGTTTTTGCCTTCTCCACCTTCAGGATCTCCTGCAACTTCTCCAGTTGAGTGCGACGAAGATGGGAGAGCATGCGGCTGTGCTGGAAAGATTCCACAAAGCTCTCAATGGGGAGATCCCAACATAGGAACTGCTCCATCTGTTCCTGTGGACAAAGAAAGGAGGATGAAGCGGCCATTTTGGATAGTTGGTGTTCCAAGCAAATTCCAACAATCATCTCTTCCCTGTGGATTTTTCTGCTGAGCCACAGACCGACATGGTGCCCGTCCCCATTTCCATTTACAAAAGTAGGAGTTTAATCTTTACTTAACTTAGAAACATAGAAAACTGACAACAGAAAAAGATCTAGTAGTCTATCAAGTCTGTGTCAACTCATAAAACATTTTGTATATGTGTTTTATAATTGACAACAAAAGGAGGGGGGGTTCAAAGAACAGGCAACAGTGTGAAATCGAAAGCACATCCCATTCATATTTTCTTCAGAGACTGATTAGATGGCTGAAGTTTCTGCCCGGGAAAAAATCTAATTGGAGAGCATGATTGATGACTCTTGGCTATGGACGTTTTTCGTTGGATGATACACCCATAGGAGTGGGGGTGGGGAAAGCAGGACCAAGGGTGACAGTGAATTACATGCCTCAGAGTTGGCTACACCCAGGTTAGTACCGGACGTAGAATGTTACCTTCAAATAAATCTTCTTTAGTTTTGGGAGTGTGGTTCGAGGCTCATGATTTAATTGGAGTAACTGCTGGAACCCTGACAGTCTGGCCTTTGGGTTTTTTATTATACTTATTTATTTGTCAATTTTAATTTTTGTCGGATGATGGACATATATTTACCCCAACCATGTTTAAAGTTGGTTGCTGATGACTGACCCACTACCTCTGCTGGGAGTTAGTTCCAAGCTCCCACACCTTGTTTTGTGAAGTAATACTTTCTATCATGTTCTCTTCCTCCCACTTTCCCTTTTGTCCTCCAGGCTGTACATTTTCAGTTCCTCCATTCTCTTCTGGTATGTTTTGTCCCTCAGGCCTTGCAATTTTTCTTGCCCATCTCTAGACTCACTCAATCTTATCAGTATCTTTTTTTTAAGTGAGGTCACCAGAACTGGACACAGTATTCCAAATGGGCTCTGACTAAAGCCCTCTGTAACCCTAGGGATGATACAGTGAATTTAAAGGCAGAAATGAGCGTAGGTACAGCAAGGCAGGGATTGTGTTCTTTCCTATAGCATTTTCCTTACATCCCATCAGATGCTTCATAGACACCTGAAATTGACTTTTTTTTTCTCAGTTTGTATACAGGGCGTTTCCTATTCCTTTTATACTTGCTGTAATTATAGAAAGAAATTCCAAACTAATTTCTGCTATTTTTGAGAGTTTTCTAAATCTCTTGTTGGCTCAGTTTTGCTGAAAATGTATTACAATGTTTAGTAAACAGAGCAAATTAAATTTTGGGTCCATTGTTTAGAAATGTAGTCTCACATAGCTTGTTTATATAGCATATTTTCTCTCTTTTTCTCTATTTCCCTGGTTGTATTTTTAAGCAATCCAATAAAGACAGGCAATATATACAATGGTTAAAAGTGTTGGTTAATGACTAAGAGCAGGGGTTTCAAACTCGATTTTACTGAGGGGTGCATCAGGGTTGTGTTTGACTGGGGGTGTGTGGCCAGGGGGCATGGCCAATGAAGATGGGCTCCCTATGTCCATTTTTGGCTGGGACGGCCTCCTGCAACCCTCTGCCAGTGAAAAAGGAGCTCGCGTGGCCCTCCTGAGCTCTGTTTTCATTGGCAGAGGGTTGCAGGAGGCTGTCCCAGCCAAAAATGGAGATAGGGAGCCTTTTTTTGCTGGCAGAGGCACAGTGGACCGCTCCTTCGCTGTTTCCAGGGCGGCCCCGAGGGCCAGATCTAAGCACCCCGTGGACCAGGTCTGACCCACAGGCCTTGAGTTTGACACCCCTGATTAAGAGAGTTGGATGAAGACTGAGAAGATTCAGGTTCAGGTCCATCCATAGCCACAAAAGCTTAGTGGATAACTTTGGGTCGGTCACTCCCATCACTCATAAAGTTTTCATTGTAGAAGAAACTGGAGAAGGCCACTATAAGCCTGTGGAGGACAGGTGATGTGACAGTATGTGAGAATGGAGTCTTGGAGATGGATGGAGGGAAAGATATGCTGCTTAGGGAACAATTAGATATGGGATGAAGGAGCCTGTAGCTGCATAACAGGCAAAGAAAGAAACTCAAAAAGGAACCTCCCTAACTTATCAGTTTGGAAAAAGAAACGATAAAGAGATTTGTACTTTCAGACTTGCAAGTTAATGTAACCTTATAATAAAGTAGAATTAGCTCATTTGGTTGTGATTTTTCTCTGGTCTACCTGAGAAGGCTGGCAGATGGGGTATAAATCTAGAAAGCCACCACAGAAAACCTAGTACATGTATTTATACAACATACTAAGTTTAGTCACTGACCTTAGTTTTTAGGTTGCTGTGTGAATCCAGCTTTTTTGGTTAATTTATTGTTTAAATTAATTTGATTTATTTAATTAATTTAGGTCATTCCTAACTTCAAGTGACTCGGAGAGTTCACAATATAATAAAAAGAATAAAACATAATGCCAGTCAAAAACAAACCAGTGAAAACAAATAAAAAAGATGGTAAATCTGGCCAATATCAAACTCACAAGGGGTCCAATCACCCTAGTGCAGTTTGGGTGGAACAATGCCCTTTTATTATGACTTGTGGACTCCAACTCCCAATTCCTGAGCCAGCCATGGCACCCTCCATGGGAGTTGAAGCCCACAAGTCATAAAGGGACCATTGTTCCCCATTTTTGCTCTAGGCCAAACTCTAGAAGACCCAGGTCTTCAAAGCTTTCGACAATGCTATCATAGTTTAACGTTTTGTGCAAATCCCAAACATGGGTTAATTCAAAAATCAAATTAATTGCACTGTGTGAATGCAGCTCCTGGCACAATCTTATAGGGAACTGCTAAATGTATTGGCTCAAAAGGTGATTCAGGGAAGCTGCGAACTCCAAGGTTACAATCACAATTTGCCAAAGGAATACATGGAGGAGGAGACCTGGGACAAGATTACAAACATTGACAGATAATCCAATTTCTTTCAGTTGTTCTGAACTACAATTCCTGTAACATTGCTATGCCAATGGGTGCTGATGGGAGCTGGAGTCCAAAACACTGAGAAAGCCCCACACTGCCTATCTCATTTAAGAATGGTAAGCAGTTTTTTTTCCCCAAGCCATTCAAATCAGCACAAAACTTAACAAGCATAATTGGCATCTGGGTTCCCTCTGGATCCTGAGCCCCTTGACCATATTCTTTTGCAGGCAAAGATGCAAAATCTCCTATGAACACATATGGACACATAAACACACACAGATATTTAACAGCCAGGTTAGATTGCTAATCCAACAATGGCATTTAGAAAAAGCTTTTCAGTCATCTCTTAATAGAAAAAAAGCTGTTCCAGTCAAAAGCTCTACAGGTAGTCCTTGAACTAGACCACAATAAAAACCAGAACATTCATTGTTAAGCGGTGTGTTCGTTAAGTGAGGCACCAGGTGACTGCATCCAAGGCTGCATCCAACCTTTTTTTTTTCACGGTCATTAAGCAAATTACTCCCAGTCGCTGAGTGGGACATCATGTGGCTGTGACTGGTGACCTTCCCTGCTGGCTTCCCCAATGCCTTTGCTTGCCAGAAGCCGATCTGGGAAGGACACAAAAGGTGATTGTGTAACTGCAGAATGCTGCAATTGTCATAAGTGCAAGCTGATTGTCAAGCACCTGTATTGCGATTGTATGACCGCATGGACACTGGGACATTCATAAGAGCAAAGTTTACTCATAAGTCACCTTTCTCAATACCTTTATAAATTTGAATGGTTGCTAAATGAATGGCTACAAGTAGAGGAGTACTTGTACAAAGTTCTTTGCCTCATTGCAAGCTCATTATAAGAAGGGTAGCTGGGATGGCCGCAGTACTAAAGCTGTGCTACAAGCTCTCCTACTAGGAGAGACTCTAAAACTCTGGCTATCAGCAGATGGCAGCACTCAGCTAACTTTGACCAATCTGGAAAGTTAAATTAGAACACAGAACATAGAGTAGAACATAGAATAATAGAGAAAGGGACTTCAGAGGTCTTCTAGTCCAACCCCAAGCATTAGTGGCCTCTGTGGCGCAGTGATTAGAGTGCAGTACTACAAGCTACTTCTGCAGCCAGCTGCCTACAATTTAGCAGTTCAAAGCCCACCAGGCACAAGGTTGACTCAGCCTCCCAGCCTTCCGAGGTGGGTAAAATGAGGACCTAAATTGTTGGGGGCAATAGGCTGATTCTGTAAACCGCTTAGAGAGGGCTGTACTATAAAGCAGTGTCTAAGTGCTATTGCTATTGCTATTAGCCTTTGTTAACACTTGAATGAGAGATCTCCTAGAATGCCAAAACTAGACAGAAAAGTTGGGGGGGTGGGAAATTCTAGAAGCAGGCAATAGTGAGCCTAGATGTGTCCATGGTGTCACCAGATTTGAGCTTGATGCGAAGGAGGCTTTTTAAATATATAAATGCTGTAGGGACCTATCCGTCCCTACAACATCATGCCTCACCTCCACTCCAAGTGTCTTGCTCTCTCTCCCAAGGAGGGGACGACGTTCCATAGCTTGAGTACCACTGAAACAGTCCAACATGTTTAACTTGATATTTGTTGTTGATATGATAATAGTAATAACATAAAGGCAGGCTTCGCACAACACATTGAACCTGGTTACTCAACCCTTTTTTTTTTTAAATGCACAATACATTGAACCATAACTAACCAAACAGTTCAAGTACTCAGCTAAGAGATAAAAACAAAAAATTGTCACCCTAGACTAGTTTGGTATGTTGTGGGAATGCAGTTGCTAGGTCTTTCATTGGCCCAGGTCAGTGTGTTGTGTGTCTGCAACAATAGCCAGATAGATCATTTGGGACAGATAAAAGGCTGTTCGAAGCTCCATACTGGCCACAAGCCAATGCTTGGGAGATGCAGCTTGGAAAACCCATATCAGTGCACCTCCTTGAAGCCCAACGTTCATGTAACAAAACAGCCCCCTTCTCAAGCTTAGACAGAAGTAAAGGAAAATGCTCGTTTCCCTTCCTTGTCCGCCACACCTCTGCCTTTCCTGGTGCAGTTTGGAACAAGTTTGGGAAACTGACCTTTGATGGTATGGCATAGAGAAAGGTGTCCAGCCTAGCTTGTTCCTCATGACTCACCTCCACTTTGGCCTCTACGTTCTCCAGTTCAGCCTGTAGCCTGCTCAGGGCGTTCTCTGGAGTCCACTTTGCCATACATGCTCCTGTTGGACAAAGGGCAAGTTCAGCTTTAACATCAAATTTCAGCCAGCTGTGCTGTGATCCTTGCATCATGGCAGGAAGGAATGCCACACAAGGTGTGCTCCCCAATCTTTGCAAGCAGAATATAATCCCAGGTTGCCAACTCCGAAGTTGGCACCTTCAACTTCCATCTTCTCTTTCTCCTGTTGAAGGGGACTAGAAGTCTAAATCCTATGGGGACCACCGATTCAGGGAGAAGGTGTTTAGCTTTGAGGAAAGGTGACCAAGGAAGAATAGAATAACATTTGGCAGGTAGTTGGAGGGTTTTCACAAGAAGAAGGTCAAGCCTGGAATATAATTCTTTATTGGCCAAGTGTGATTAGACACACAAGGAATTTGTCTTTGGTGCATATGCTCTCAGTGTACATAAATAAAAGAAAAAAAATAAAATACATTCATCAAGAATCATAAGATACAACATTTAGTGATAGCCATAGGTTACTAATAAGCAATCAAATCATACTAGGAAACAAATAAAACAATACAAATTGTAAAGATACAAGCAACATGGTTATAGTCATAAGCAGGAAGAGAGATGTACTAGGAAGGATGAGAAGAATAATACGAATACAGTCTGAGTAAATAATTTGACAGTGTTGTGGGAATTAGTTGTTTAGCAGAGTGATGGCATTCAGGAAAAAACTGTCCTTGTGTCTAGTTGTTCTGGTGTGCAGTGCCCTACAGCATCATTTTGATGCTTGATGCCCTAAGCTTGATGCTTAGGGCATCAAGTTGAAACAATTTATGTCCAGGATATGAGGGTTCTGTAGATATTTTCACAGCCCTCTTTTTGACTTGTGCAGTATACATATGTATGTATATATACATGCATACATACATATACATATATACATACACATACCTACATACATACATATATAGTATATACTATGTGTGTGTGTGTGTGTATGTATTTTTTTTACAACCCCCACCCACAGTCATGTATTCAAAATGGATGCCCATATAGACCAAACCAAGATCTAATGAGTCTCCAAAAAGACAAGATGATGTGCAATTTTGCAATGGAAGAAGTGCCAACCCTTTTTATGTGTGTCACATACAAAAATGGGGCGGGACTTTAATCAGTTAGGCAAAACCGCCATCTTGAACATTTTGGAACACTCCCTCCCCTCCATGTACCAGCACTGAAAATCTATATGTTGAAGAACTATCAACTTCAAAATTCGTGATCCAGTGGGAGATTGTAAAAGAATTGTAGGGTGGCTTCAGGTTGGCGCTTGTGTTCATGAATGTTCAAACTGGAAGCTTATTTACAGTATTGATATACTGCTGATTCTCCTTGGATTTCTTGGGGTTCACAAATTGAACAAAATCCATTCAAACAATGAAAATCGTTAATCCAATTGCATAAGCCATCTCACCATCTGTACTAATTGATCACATCCAATCATTAAAAATGGCAAATTAATTAACTCTACTAAGGGCTCTACAGAAAAGCTCTGCTTTGAATTTCTACAGGAAGGTTCCAGTTGCTTCTCTAGGGATAAATTGTTCCATGGAGACAGAGCATCAAATGAAAAACTCTGAATTTTCTTTGTCCCTTCCATATTACTTTGAGAAGGGGAGAATCTCAAATTCTCAACTTGTGACCAACACACGAGGTAGGTTGGTTCTATGACATAGAGGTAGGCCATTTAAAATCACTACAGGTAGCTCCTGACTTACGACCACAATTGAGCACAAAATTTATCTTTCTAAGTGAGATATCTGCTAAGTAAACTTTGTCCCATTTTATGATCTTCCTTGGGGTCACATTTGTTTAGTGAATCACTGCAGTTGTTAAATTATTAATCCAGTTGTTAAGTGAATCTAGCTTACCCTTTGACTTTGCTTCTCAGAAGGTCGCAAAAGGTGAACACGTGACTCTAGGAAACTGCAACCATTATAAATATCAATCAGTGGGTCAAATGGCTGAGTTTTGTCATGTGACCATGGGGATGCTGCAATGGTCATAAATGTGAAAAATGGCCATACATCACTTATTTTCAGTACTGTTGTAACTTTGAACAATCACTAAAGGAACTGTTGTAAGCCAACGACTATATGTACCAGTGGTGGGATTCAAATATTGTTGCGACTGGTTCGGTGGGCGTGGATTGGTGGGCACGCTTTGCACATGTGCACATACTTTGCATGCACGTGTGTGCCAAATGCGCACTTAGTGCAGGCATAGAGGCATTTGTGCAGGTACAGAGGCATTCTATCTTGCCTCCTGAAAACTGGCACGATCCCGGTTGCTTCAGCAGCTGCCACGTGGCACTATTCTGTGCCACGCAAAGCAGCTACGCTTCAAATTTAGCAGATAAAAGTGAGTATGGAAGCCCAGGCAGGTGGGTGGGCCCAACAGCAGAGCAGTGGAGAGAACTGGGCCAAACCGGTCAAATACCACCACTGATATGTACTTTAAATCGAGGGTCACCAACCTTTTGGACCTCAGGGACCACCAAACTCATAGTTTTAAATCCCGCAGACCAGAGACCCTGGGAAAATCCCAAAAAAAGTCTGCAGGAAAATTCCCCATCCCGTTTCCCACCGATGGATCATTCTTTATTTGGGATCATAGCTCCGTCCCCAGCTCCGTTCTCAGGGGGAGGGGGAGAGAGAGAGAGAGAGACTTTTGGCTTCATGCAAGGAAAACAGCAGAAGCAGCAGAAGTCTTTCTTTCTTTCCCCCAAACTCCCCCAGAAACAAGTCTTTGTGAGACTTGTTACATTGATGTAGTCCCTTGGAGCAGGATGCCTTCCAGAGTCCCAAAGACTCATTTCTGGTGGAGTTTTGGGGCAGAGAAAGAAAAACTATTGCTGCTTTCCTTGTGCGCAGCCAAAAGCAGAAGAAGAAAAAAGTAGAAAGAAGCAGGCCGTTTGCCAGGCCAGGCACGTGGGGCGAGTGGGGCAAGTTTTCCCCTCTGCCCTTTCCCGCTTCCCCTCACTATTTTGTGTTGTTCACAATGCAAGCGATGCAAGCTGTGTGTTCCCATAGTCCATGAGGGTGGTGCAGCCTTGTGTTCCTGCACAGCCTGGATTGGGGGGTGCTTTGGGGGGTGACATTTCTCTGTGGACCACCAAAATTTTCTTGCAGACCACCAGTGGTCCCCAGCTCACTGGTTGGTGACCACTGCTTTAAATTGTACCCCCTAGCCTGTCAAAAGCCTATGACAAGGGTCTTCAAACTTGACAGCTTTAAGACTTGTGGCCTTCAACTCCCAGAATTCCTCCTCCAGTCGTGTTAGCTTGGTAATTCTGAGAGTTGAAGTCCACAAGTCTTAAACTTGCCAAGTCTGAAGACCCTCGGCCTACGCAATGACTGTGGAACAGGTAAGGCTAATACTAATGCAGATCTGCACCAGCATCAAATTCTGGCCGTTCTTCAAAGGCAGCCCATCTAGAGCACATTGCTGTAAACGAATAATTTAAATTATGTCTACAGGTAATCTTTCACTTAGGGCCACAATTGGGACAAGAAAATTTGTCCTTAACCATGCCAAATGAATGTTGATGTTGACTGAAACATCACATGTCTTTGGAGATTCTCAGTCATCCAGGTCATGGTTGTCCCAAAGGTGATTTTTTTGAGAGGCAACTGGACTTTCTGTTTTTTCTTTGAAAATGTTTCACTTCTCATCCAAGAAGCTGAAGCTTCAGGTTCTTGGATGAGAAGCAAAACATTTTCAAAGAAAAAAGCAGAATGTCCAGTTGCCTCTCGAAAAAAAGCACCTTTAGGACACATGACCACATCTGATATATATTTTTTTAATCTTTGCTGCCAGGGTCATTGAGTAAGTCACTGTGATCATTAAGCAAGACATCACATGATCTGACTTGTGATCTTCTCTGCTGGCTTCTCCACTGACTTTGCTTCTTGTAAGTCTGCTGGGAAAATCCCAAGTAGCAATCATATGAATGCAGAATGCTACAACTGTCCTACGTGCAAGCCCGTTGCCAAAGGCCCAGATGGCGATTGCATGACTGCAGGGATGTTGTGATGGTCGTAAGTACAAGGAACAATCAGATCAGATGTCAGTTTTTTCAGCATTGTTGTAACTTCAAATGATTGTTAAACAAATGGTTGTAAGTTGAAGACTATCTGTGTACTTTTAGGAGAGGAGGTAGCCTGTGATTCCTGGACAATCGCGGAAGGAAAGGAGGGATTGGAGTCTCAGCAGATGGCCCACCTGTGATCTCCTTCCACACATCCATCCTCTACCTCCCAGAATCTAAATCAGGGGTTTCCAACCTTGGCACCTTTATGACCTGTGGACTTCAATACCCAGAATTCCCCAGCCAGCCACCTAGTAGATCTAGATCATATTGAGGCAAAGTTTGTATAAATGCTTACCCAATCCAGTTGAACATCTAATGACTGTATCAGTATAGCACATAATGCTTCAGGAATTTTAACTTTTCAATTTGTTTTTCATGGTTCAGCATATTATGCATAATACCAGTCAGTGTGATTTAATTATGGTTTGCCTCCTGCAGCACTCTGCCGGCCAAAAGGGGGCACGGAGGGGGCCACACACGGCCCCCATGCATCCTGTTTTCCGTCTGGATAGCCTCCTGCATCACTCTGTCGGCCAAAAGGGGGCACGGAGTGGGTTACACATGGCCCCCATGCACCCTGTTTTCAGTCTGGATAGCTTCCTGCAGCACTCTGTCGGCCAAAAGGGGGCACGGAGGGGGCCACACATGGCCCCCATGCACTGTTTTTGGTCTGGATAGCCTCCTGCAACACTCTGTCAGCCAAAATGGGGCACACACCCCCATTTTGAGTTTTGGCTGGCAGAAGGCTGCAGGAGGCTGTCCAGGCCAAAAACAGGATGTGGGAGGGGGCCATGTGCAACCCCCCCCCCGCACTCCATTTTGGCTGCCAGAGGCACTGTGGGTTGGTCCTTTGCTATTTCCAGGCTGGCCCTATGGGCCAGATTTAAGCACCCCATGGGCCAGATCTGGCCCGTGGGCCTTGAGTTTGACACCCCTGGTTTAGACTTTATAAAGTTATGTGATCCCGAAGATGTGTCTCCCCAAATATCATGTACAAATAGT
The DNA here is from genome assembly GCA_004320025.1 of Laticauda laticaudata. NCBI lineage: Eukaryota > Metazoa > Chordata > Lepidosauria > Squamata > Elapidae > Laticauda > Laticauda laticaudata. Next base: position 36,458 of record BHFT01048954.1, read on the forward strand.
CCTCAATTTATGACTGCAATTCAGCCCAAAATTTCCATTGCTGAGCAAGACAGTTGTTAAGTGAGTTCCGCCCCATCTTATGACTTTTTTGCCATGGCTGTTAAGTGAATCATGCAGTTGTTCAGGAAATCTGGCTTCCTCCATCAATTGCTTGTGGGAATCCAACAGAGAAGCTTACCAATGGTGACCACATGAGCCCAGGACAGTGCAATGAGCATAAATACATGCCACTTTTCAACTGCCCAAATTTTGATCGTGTGATCATGGGGATGCAGCAATCGTTGTGTGAAAACTGGCCTCACTTTTTTTTTCAGTATGTTGTACTTCAAATAGACATTAAAGGAATGGTTATAAGTCGAGGATTACCTATACTGTACTCAAGCTGAAATCTGTAATCGAAACACATTGTCTCAGCTCACTAAAATTACATAGAACATAGAATAACGGAATTGGAAGCGACCTTGGAGGTCTTCTAGTCCTACCCTGTTTAGACATGAGGAATCCCTATACCATTTCAGACAAATGGTTGTCCAGTCTCTTCTTAAAAATGTCCAGTGTTGCAGCATTCACAATCTCTGGAGGCAAGTTGTTTCGCTGATTAATTGTTCTAACTGTCCAGAAATTAGTTCTAAGTTGCTTCTCTCCTTGATTAGTTTCCACCCATTGCTTCTTGTCCTGCCCTCAGGTGCTTTGGAGAATNGAAATTAGTTCTAAGTTGCTTCTCTCCTTGATTAGTTTCCACCCATTGCTTCTTGTCCTGCCCTCAGGTGCTTTGGAGAATAGCTGGACTCCCCCTTCTTTGGGGCAGCCCTTGAGATATTGGAAGACTGCTATCATGTCACCCCAAGTCCAGGGGTGGGATGCTACTGGTTCTGCCTGACTCAAAAGAACCGGTAGCTCTGAAGAGCAGCAGACACCAAACCGGTTCTGTGTTTGCTGCTCTTTGGCCCACCCACCCACCTGGGCTCTTACCTGTCCTTTATTTCCTGCTTTTTCAACCTCACCTACTTTGCGCAGCACAGCTGAGGTTGAAAAAGCAGGAAAAAAGTGGCTTTTCAAATGCTGAGCAAAACGTAATCACCGAATCAGTAGTAACAGTGGTTGAATCCCACCCCTGCCCTTGTCCTTCTTTTCTCTTTTATCTCTCTCATTCACATATTGCATGACAGTGGAAGAAATACCTCACTGTCTGAAGTCGTGTTTCTCAGCCTCAGTAACGTTTAAGCTGTGTAGACTTCAATTCCTAGAATTTTTCAGCCAGCATATCTGGCTGAGGAATTTTGGGAGTTGAAGTCCGCACAGTATAAAGTTGCTAAAATGGAAAAATATTATTTCAGAGTAAAGAAACACCTTCTGCATATAGTTGTTGAGCTCTCACTCTGCATGTTTCTCCATCTATTCATCCTTCCAGTTTTACCCAGGAAGCAGGGGGTAAAAGGAAGTAAGGAAAGGGGATCTACATGTTTTCAGTAAACTGAAATTCGATAAAAATCAACGGTGATCATAAACTAGGCCCACCCATTATGAATAAGACAGCATTTCTTTACAACTAACTACAGGTACATCGATGTACAACCACAATTGAGCCCAAAATTTATGTTGTTAAGTGGGACATTTCTCAAGTGAACTTTGTCCCACTTTATGACATTTCTTGCCTCAGTTGGTAAGTGAATCATTGCAGTTGATAAGTTAGTAACTTGCTTGTTAAGTGAATCTGGCTTCCCTTTTGGTTTTGCTTGTCAGAAGGTCACAAAAGATGATCACAGGACCCCAGGACACTGCAACCGTCATAAATATGAGTCACTTGCCAAGTGTCTGAATTTTGATCACCTGATCATGGGGATGGCTGCAAAGGTCATAACTGGGAAAATGTTCATAAGTCACACTTTTCAGTGTGGTTGTAACTTTAAACGGTCACTAAATGAACTGTTGTAAGTCGAGGACTTCCTGTGTTATCAGCCAACTCTGGAATCCTACCTTTTGCAAGGTAAGGCTGTCATGAATAGAATGGGACAACTTGCTGGACAACTTGCAGCAACCAAGTCAGTATGGGATAACTTGCTGTGGGACAGTTTAACAAATCTATGTAATTATTTAAAATAAAAATATTTTGATTTTTGCCATTCACATTTCATCCCCTCCCACCTTTTGCATCCTTTTTAAAAATGATTCTATTCCACCATTTCTTTGATAGTAGTGTAACTCTTGTCCTGAGCGAGATGGCCATGGTGAGTTGGCCATGGCAAATTGTCATCGATCCGTTGTGAATGAAGCCCCTTTTGCTTAAAGATGGTCTCAGACCTGCAAAAGTCCAGATCACTAACAAATGTATTGTCCTTTGTTGATCATCTAGAACAGAGTTTCTCAACTTTGGCAACTTTAATCTGGGCAAACTTCAACTCCCAGAATTCCCTAACCAGCAATCAATGTTGAGGAACACCGATCTAAATTAAGGCAGCCCAATAGTCCTACCTTTGCCTCTACTCTTGGAGAAGGTGGGGTAGCAGGGGGGGTGGGGGAGAAAGGAAAACACCAAGTATTTCTCACCCAAGCGCTGCTGTTTGTCATGACAGGTTTCCCGTAGCTCCTGCAACTCCTGGTATTTGATAGCGAGGGAAGCTTTGCCATTCTCTAGCCGAGGCTGCAAGCCCAAATTTTGCTTGGCGAGGTTATAGTTGGAAGCTAGGTGTACCTCCCGCTCCAGCTGCAGGTTCTGGAACTGAAAAGATATATATTTAATGAGAGTCTCAGCCAGGCTAAAAGGTCTGTTCAGTTTGTCAGAGTTTCTTTGGGTTCTGCACAGCTATCCTGTGGGCATACATGGCAGGATTTCCCCAGAAATGCATGGAGAAGAATATATGGACTTCTCACCCAAACAGGAAAGCCATTTTCCCTGCTAAAAACAATGAGCATGTTTGGCAAAATCAAACATATCAAAAAACAAAAACCCACCTCCATGCAATCTAGTTTGATACTTTTGCTGTTTTTCCCAATGTTTTCCCCCAAGTTGCTGTTCTACAGATCTTTAGATGTATATTAATTATAAATATTTACACAAGGTGCCAAGTTGACACACTGTTTAACTGAAAGATGGATTTGTTGTAAAAATTTTAAAAATGGTTTAAAAAAAAAATCTTTAGATCTTGGCTTCGTTCTGTATCTGGCAGCATATCATCCCCATTTGAGTTACTTTTTTTTTTTTTGCTAAACTTTGCTTTGCTGTCTGCACTCTTGTCAGGGTTGTCTGTTTATCAAGGTATACATTTATGCACTATGCCTAGTGATGGTTTTGCCAGCATCCCCACCACTTCCTGCACCATCACCATCATTTGAGATTCAAAATATATTTGAGCCAACGCTGTACAAATACAGTATTTAACAATACAATCTGAAGATTCAAATTACATTTTTGTTGCTAAAGTGATTTGGGCTGATTCAATACAAAGCAGTAAAAGAAGCAGCTTGGAAGCACCCAGAGTGAGTGAGCCTTGGAGTGATATATTGTGGAGAATATATACCATAGGAAGGTCATTGACATAGCTGTGTTCGTACAATATGCTGAAGCAGGTCATAGAAAGACTACCTGGATGCAGCATACAAAGTTTGATAATCCAATGAATTCTGTGGTTAGTTAATGGTTTGTTGCTCAAACCAGACAGTGGATTAACTTGGAAACCAAGTTTTTTTAAAAAATTAATGTGAATGGACTATCAAGCTGGTCTGAATGGATGCCTAAAATAAGTCTAATTATTCAGCAGCTGCTATTGCTGCCACCAATATAAAGCAGGCCTAAGAAATGTTGTGCTCAGAAGTCATGGATTTTATTTTCCATGAAATGGCCACTTTAGGTGAGAGACCAACTTTCAGTCTTTAATAGTAGGGAGTTAAAATTCTTACCTATCTTAGAAGGATGTTGTACCTATGAGTAGAAAAAAAAATAACTCTAAAAAGGGTTAGATGAGAGAACCACTCATACAACTTGCTAAAGAGAGTCATTTAAAATCCTGGTGGCTGCATGGGCATAATTTGCAAACTTGATTTAATTTTAATCTTGGTTAGGGATTTTCTGTGAGATTTAATGCATTGTGCAAATCCAGAAAATAAGTATTAAGTGTGCTGTGTGATTGCAATCAGTGAGAATTATATCACACTTTCATTCTGGGAGTTCAACTGATTCTCTATATTAAAGATATGAAGCGAAGTCATTTTTTTCTTGCTAAATTCAAACATTAATGTTTAAGGTTGGAGCCAGAGGTTCCTGATTATTAAAGTTTGTAGAATTTTTCAAACACAACACTTTTGACAATTGTATAAGCCCACTGAATGTACACCTTAATTTATAGATCTAGTCATGTTCATATTCTTTGACAGGGCCCAGTTTTTTAAAAAAATTGTGCATGCCTTTTTATCGCAAAACAATGTACAGGTTGCAAAACGGTATATTAGCATTATCCTTTCCCCATTAATCAGCTGATTGAAAAATAAGTATTGTCAGTCCTTAGCTGTCACAACTAGTACAGAATCTTCCCACTGCCAGATGCTCTTTAGGCCTCCCCTAACAACATGGGCGCTTGAGAAATTACTCCAGTCTGTGTTTGTTCCTTCATACTAGCTAACTCCAAACCTTCTTCATGAAGGAAAGTATCTGAGGAGCATGGCCAGCTATTGTCTGTCACCAATCACTGAATGTGGTTTACTGTTTCTGGCTACAGCAAGCATAGAACCACTGAGAAGCTGCCAAAAGGTTATTCTTCTAGAGCGACTGCCCTTATTAAACCTCTGAGCAAAGCAGAATAAAAACAGAATAACAGAATTGGAAGGAACCTTGGAGGTCTTCTGGTCTCACCCCTCTGCTCAAGCAGGAAACTTTATACCATTTCAGACAAATGGTTGTCCAACTTCTTCTTAAAAACATCCAGTGTGAGAGCACCTTCAACTTCTGGAGGCAAGTTGTTCTTCTGATTAATTGTTCTAACTGTCAGGAAATTTCTCCTTAGTTCTAAGTTGCTTCTCTCCTGGATTAGTTTCCATCCTTTGCTTCTTGTCCTGCCTTCAGGGGCTTTGGAGAATATGTAGACACCTCCCCCCTTAATTATGCATTAGATATTTTAGGGGAGTACAACTCTTCAAGCAAAAGTTAATATTTACTGACTATTTTCTGACTTGGTAAACCAAACTGTAAGTACTCTATGGGAGTCTTGAAACTATGAAAAATTGCCCTCAACTTAAAAGATAACATTTTGGGATACCCTTCTAATAAATATGCTATATAGTATTGTGGTTTGTCTTGTATTTCTCTTGAGCTGGTATTTGGGGAAGACAAATGTATTTATTGGGCCATCTTAGTTAGAATTATGAGGGCCATTGGGGATGATAAACTATGGGGAAAGTACTTGACTAATCTTGATGTGCAATTTTTCAGAGGGCACTGGGCTTCTTGTGAGATCTAGCAACTCAATACCCCTGTTCACACAATACACTGTCTTGGTAGCTGAATTTACCCACTCTGTTTTGAATAGGAGGCTGAACCATAACTCTCCAAACAGGCTGAGTTCACACAACATACTAAGCCCAACCAAAAGACCAAGTTTAAAATTAACCATAATTAACACAATGGTTGAGAATGGCCGCTAAGTCTTCTAGTTGACCCGGTTAAGGATTTTGTATAAAGGCAACTGGCAATTGCCTTGAGAGTACACCAAGGGCAGGAAGCTGGGAGAACTCAGCTCATTTAAACTGACAAAAGATATGGCAAAAGTGAGGCTGTTTTTCTGGCCATTGTTGGAAAGGAGGCAGAGAAGGTGCCTTTCCAAAATCAACAGCCTCAACGTCTCCTTGTGAGGATGGATGACAACATGTGTGACGTTGCAACTGTGAGACTAGGAGCAGATTCCAATGAAGGTCTGGGAGGGGGCACAAAAAGGGGTGGGGAATTCCTGCAATTGGGGGGGGGGGG
>BHFT01048954.1:43486-71122 GCA_004320025.1 Laticauda laticaudata
CCCCCCCCCCCCGGCAACCAGAGCTGCCTTTGCTGCAAAAGGGGTCGGGGCGAAGGGGGGGGGCACAGCCCCAGGGATGCCACGGGCAGTTCCGGCGGGCATCGATGCCCCTTTTTAGATGCTGGGATTATTTTCCAAGGGGGCGGGGGCGGTCTTTGTATTTGGATGCAGAGGGATGGCTGCTGGGGTCGGAGGGACGCCAAGGCGCGGGTGCGTGGAGCGAGGACGCCACCCCCCCCCCCATCTCTCTCTCTTTTGCCCCCTCTGGAGGGCCCGATCTCCTCCCTNCCCCCCCCCCATCTCTCTCTCTTTTGCCCCCTCTGGAGGGCCCGATCTCCTCCCTCCTCCCGGGCTTTCCCACCCGGGAGCCGCGGCTTTTTACCTTCCTGCTCAGCTTGACGATGCGCTCGAGCCAGGTTTCGTCCCGCATGAGGGCGCGGAGTTGCGCGGTGCTCAGCGCCCCGAAGCCCAGATCGACCGCCGAGGCCCGCGGGCCCCGATCGCGCTCCATGATGTGGACGGAGCAGACGGAGCGGCCGCACCTGGAGGAGCGGGATCCTTGCACCTGCACCTGCACCGCCGCGGCAGACCGCCAGAGGGCGGCCCGGCCGCTCTTAAAGGGGCCGCCTCCACCGAGACTCCGTTGTTTCGGCTGGGTGGGTGGGCGCGGCGGCAAGTCGGCGCAGGCGGCGGCGAAGGATGGGCGTTAATTGCACGTGCTGGGCAGCGCCCCCCCCCCTCGAAGGAGGAGAGCAGACAAAGGGGGAGGGGGGGGGCTCCGCTGCCTTGGAAGGCAGATGGAGCGTCTGAGCATGTGTAAAGTGCCCCAGCCCCGTCGCCGCGTGCGAGTGATCCCGGGGTGGGAGAGAAAGGAGACGGTTTGGCGCCGTGAAAATTGGACGGTCGCTTGGTGGCTGCGAGCGTGTCTCGCTTCCCCTTTGTGCTAAGCTTGAGGCACGCAGAGCCAGCCGTGGAGGCGGGAATGCCCGGCTTGCTGTGAGGTTTTTAAGCCTGTTTCATTTTAGGTAGTTCATCCTCCATCCATCAGCCTGAAAAGGAGCCCGAAGCAGGATAGACGAGCTAACTCTTCATGGTATCCTCATGACGACACCGTGAGGTAGGCCGGTGCTGGGCAAAATCAACAGGGCTCAGATGATGATGATGATGATGATGATGATGATGATGATGATGATATAAATTTATATGCTTGCCTGATGCTGTGGGAAAATAATAGAATGAGCAGCCCCCTGGTCCAGCGGGGGATTTGAACTGAAGCTCCATTGACTCTTTAATCCCCTTTGGTGCAATTAACATTCCTAGTAGATGGTTTAAGTTGCCTTTTATAAATCTATCAAAGTGCCGGCTGAAGAGAAACTGCCCTGAATTCTCTTTACGGGGCCAATGCAGGGAGGTAGGATTCCTAAACAAACATCCAGAGGTGGGCTTAGCATGCCCAAGTCCTTGGCATTTGGGAAGGGTCTCCCTTGGTTGGAATGCCACCCCTGTGCTAACTTTCCCGAATGGATTTCTTCCAGGATGGTTTATAAACATTTGTTGAATTTATAAAGCTTCCCACCTCATGAGTAGGTTGGTTTAATAAGAGGGAAAGAATCAAGAGCGGATGAAGTTCTGGTACCACTTTACAAAGCCTTGGTAAGACCACACTTGGAATACTGCATCCAGTTCACAATATAAAACAGATGCTGAGACTCTGGAAAAAGTGCAGAGAAGAGCAATAAGAATGATTGGGGGGGGCTTGGAGGCTAAAAGAATGAAGAATGTTACAAGAATTGGGTATGTCTAATGAAAAGAAGGACTAGGGGAGACATGATAGCAGTGTTCCAATATTTGAGACGCTCCTACAAAGATGAGGGGAGTCAAACTATTTTCCAAAGCACCAAAACGTAAGACAAGAAACAGTGGATGGAAACTAGCCAAGGAGAGAAGCAAACTAGAACGAAGGAGAAATTTCCTAATGGTAAGAGCATTCAACCAATAAAACAGCTTGCCTTCAGAAATTGTGGGTGCTTCATCACTGGAGTCTTTCAGAAAGAAAGCAGATAACCATTTATCTGAAATGATATATCCTGCTTGAGCAGAGGGTTGGACTAGAAGACCTCTAAGGTCCCTTCCAACTCTAATTATTCTATGTTCTATGATCACATAAGTAAAACAGCAGAGCAAAAAACTTGAAACTATTACAGCAAAACTGTTGAAAACAAAAATGATAAACTGAACATATGGAAAAATGCAATCACAATCTTACACACAATACAGCCATTTTGTGGGCTCGGTATCTCCATGGGATCCCAGGGCCAATGGCAAAACCAGATTATGAGGACCTTCTGGCAGCTCACCGTCATCAGGGCCACTCTCACCTTGGGGAGGAACGTTGCTTCAAAGGATAAGTGCCACACCAAAGAAGGGCCAACTCCTGGGTCCCATCAGATAAGTAGACAGAACCTATAACATGCCCTTTCTGCCAGATGGGTAGATGTAACCAGTAAGAGGTGTTTCCTCAAATAATGGGTCCATGCTATGTAAGATATGAAAAATCCTCAGCACTTTGTATTGAACTGGGAAGAAAACTAGCAGCTAGTGGAACTTGCTTTCAACTTTTTAAAAGTTGTTTTCAATTTCAGAAAGCTTTTGCGGAGGAGTCAAACTTCGATGAATAGCGAGAAAGTGGATTTTAAGTAAAGACCCTCATAAATTAATCCTGACTCCTGGGGTCATTTTCTTGCAACAGTTAGTAAAGAGATTCACTGCTACATTCTCTCTGGTTGTTTATCCATCATCTTAGTCTGGTCTACAGGTCTCTAGGATCCTGATTCCCCACCCAAACTTGATCGTAACCAGGTTCTGCTTATCTTAAGATCAGCCAAGATTATCTAGGTGGTGCAGTTTACAGTAGATATGTGGATCCAACCATGTAAGACATTGATTTTTATTCCATGCGCTCTTCAGCTAAAAGTTAAAGTTGTTAGGCACCTGTTTGCTAGTCTCTACAAATGTCAATATCTGCTGTTAAGAAGACCTCCAAGGTCCCTGTTATTCTGTTCTTCCTTAATTTGTTCATTCTTACACTCAGTTTATATGGCCGTCCATCTCAACAAATGATTCTGAACAAAAAATAAAGTAAAAGCAATTACAATAACCAAACAATGTACACAGTGGCCAAGAATAAATCATACAGCAGTTAGTCCTCGCTTAGCCACCACACTCGGGACTAGCAACTTGGTCATTAAGCAAAACAGTTGCTAAGAGAAATTGTGACTGCGTATGATCTTACTTCAGTTTTCCTTTTGTTTTACAGAATTGCAAAGGTCATACATGCAAAGATAGGTCACAAAGCTACTTTTCATCACTTTTGTAATTGCGAACAGTTGTACAAATAGTCACTAAACAAGCCATTTGTGTATGGTGCCCTTTTGTACTTTTTGTGCTTTAGGATTTTTTATTATACATTTTACTGCTTAAACAAAATTATATACTGCCAATTTCTAATGAACTTGAAGCAATTTACAAAATAAAAAAGTACATACAAACAGATACGTACAACAATCTATCTAAAAGATAGTTTGCACACCACTAGGCTGAAACACTTCATGAAATAGCCAAATCTGAAACAATTTATGAGTTTTGGGGTATTCCGTATTTTAGGAGGCAATATGTGCTGCAGTGTGAGGACAGCTTCAGAGAAGGCCTAATCACAGATGTGGGACCTTGCTTGGCAATGTCATCTTATTTCTAAACTCTTACAATTTATAAGATGCTTTGGGTATTTTAAAAATATGGATGGGTATGTAATGGAGAAATGAACAAAGTAAAACATTGAAAATTAGAAGTGGCAGAATGGTTTGTTCTCTTAGAAAGTTTCCAGTGGGTGTGGAGTAGTTGATGTCATAGTCTGAGGGAGTGACATCATTGCTTTATGATCTTGCTAGGTTAGCGTACAACTGATGAAATAAAGGGGCCATATTAGAAGAGCCAAGTGGTTCATGAAAGGCAGAGATGGCCCACTGTTGGATGGAAGTTAGTGTAAAATTGAAGGAGAATCCAAGGAAAATTGATCAACGTACAGTATCAAATGACAAAAGATCACCAATCAGACTGGGCTAGCTGGCAAGTGAGATGTCTCGTGTTATTCCAGTCAAAGTAGCTTATGATCTATATCAAAGCCCATATTCCAACCATGATAATGAACTTCCAAGGACAGTTTCACCTCAGCGGGAATGGATCCTGAGTCCACAGTCCCATCGAAGGAGCAGTCCTCCAGTGGCATCTCTCTCTCCGCCAAGAAGCGAGATGGCTAAAACTGCTTCACCCCAGAGAGGAAATGACATCAACCGGAGCACCTCTCCCCACAGAGGAAGTGAAGCTTCCCAGGGCATATTTCCCCAGAACATTTATCCTCAAAGAGGAAGGGTAAATGAAGCTCCCCGAAGATCTTATCCCACAGGTTCCTCCTCACGGAGAGGGAGTGCAGTCTCACAGGGTACTGCTAATTTTCAGAAGGGAGGTGAGGTTGCCCAAAGGCTGTCTTCTCCAAGAGGATTGATCCCCACTTCTTCAAGCCCTTCTTCACGGAGAGAGAGTGAGGTCTCCCAGATTTCTTCATTTCAGCAACCATATGACCCACCACAGAAGATTCCTCCTCAGAAAGGAAACAATACCACCAGGAGTGCCTCACCATCCAAAGGGATGGAGGTCCCACCAAATGCCTCACCCCGACGAGGAAGTGAGTTCTCTCAAGGTACTTCCTCAAGACGAGGGACCCTGTTAAGCCAAAATACTTCACCCCAAAAAGAAACCAACCCTCCACAACAAGGAAAGCCAGCAGGCCGAACCATATCTCCTCAAACTGTAATGGACTCTCATAGAAAATGCTCCATCCAACCTGGCCAGGTTAAAATGACAGCTAGTCGTATGCTTATTGCAATGAAGCAGAACCTGAATTCACAGAGAGATGAGATATTCCAGAGACTCCGATCTGGATCAACTGCAGAGAAATCTGAAATGGAGAATAAATACATGCCTTTCATCCCAGTGTGGAGCGACTCCCTCCCACCAATCCCCCGATACTTAAAGGATGCATGGACTCAAACATCCAAGATGACTTCTCAGTTAATGACTGAACAGGGACAGCAATATACATCCCGAACCCCAAAGAAATTAATCCGTAAACAAGCTCCCAATCCAAAAGATAAATGCATTCAAACAGAAACTATTTACCAGGACTTATTTTCAAAAAAAGAGACTCCTCAATTAGAGATGTGGACTAGAACAACCCAGACACCACTTTCTGGAGCAGAAGCTAGGTCCAAAGCATCCCCAGTGTCAAATGTCGTTGTATCTTCTTATAATTCAGAAACTAAACCAAATTATGCTTTCCATTCAGAACGTGGATCAGATTATATGGGACCATTTTATCAAGAGATGGACACAGTCCGCAAAGGTTCTCTCTCGCCGAGGTCTGAGTTACTTCATCAAACTCCCCTCTCCTCAGAGGCTGAGAAGAGAAAGAACTCTCTCCTAACATGGACTGAACCAGTGTGCCAGTATGCTGTACCTCAGGAGCTTGAAGTGAGGAGGAACCTCCAAGCAAAACAAGAATTGACCCAGGAAACCAAAAGGCCTGTCATCCATCCAGAGACCGAGTCTGAGTATCATTGTCAGCTCCACCAAGAGATGGAGGCAATGGTCTTCAAACCTGTTCTTTCTCTTGGAGATGAGTCACTTTCCTGGATCCCACTTTCTACCTCAAATATGAGCATCAAAGAACATTACCTTATTCCCAAAGACTCCTTACGGCAGAACAAAGAAGTAAGAAGATACAAAGAGAAGAAAGCAGTGCCTAACTCAGTCCACCAGGAGCCCTTGTGGTCTGAATCCTTACCAAGCGAGCAAAGCTCACTCCTCAGTAAACCTGCTTTCCATCCAGAAAGTGAATCAGAGTATAGGTGTATGCTGCATCAACAACTGGAAGCAGCCCAGAAGCAGTCCTTTGCAAAAGGAACTGAGCTCCTGCCTCAGAGGAACTTGCTCACCAGCAGGCCTGAAACCACACCCAAGGTCATAACTGCATTTCACCCAGGGAATCTTGACACCACTTGGCTAACTGCAGTGAATATTGACAAGGAATTGAAGTGCTCTCTTCAGCCCGATGCAGAAACAAACCTCAGAGCCTCGCCACGCATAGAAGTTGCCAGGACCTGTGGAATCTTACCTCCGCGGTGTCTAGAGAAGTTTGGACCTCAGTCACCTTGGTGGTCTTTACTTCAAGCAGATGCTAGTCACCTGTTTCCAGAGTCGAAGAAGCGCCCCAATCTACCAGCCCCAGACTGGATGGAGACATACAGAAGTTTCTCAGTTCCAGAACCGAGGGAGCATTGCACTGTCCACCGAGCTCCAGACTGGCGAGAGAGAGATTTCAATATGCCAGCTCAAGAACATTGGTTGGACAAGCCAACTATGGAGTCAGAGGCAGTTTTGGATTTCCCAACTGATCGTGTTACAGTCCCAAGAAAAAAGCAGGCAATGGTGACAGCGTGCTCAGAAAAACCACATACTTCTTTGGCTTCAAAGTTTGGAGGCCAAGGACCAGAATGTGCAATCTACAAAAGTGAGGCTGATGACCTCCTCAAGTTACAGAGAGGGAAGTCAGTTGCCAGGTTTAGTGCTTTCTTTGTGGGTATGTTATCCAAGTTTAAATTATGCTTGCCCTCCTGTCCCAGAGGCAGCAGAAAGTGCTGCTGCTCCCCAGAGCAGAATTCACTTGTAATGAGTCTATGCTGCATTTCCACTCCTGTAGCATTAATGTACAATGTTATATTGTAAGAGCCATCATTGGTAATTTCCTTGGTTACCGTACCTGCTATGTCCACTTTAACCACCATGTGGAAATTCTCTCCAGTTGGCATCATGCACAACTCTTTGGCTATCTTTGTGTTGGAATGTTAATTTCTTTTTTCATTCTCATTGTATCATCAGTCAGTTGAACTTTTTCATAGTTCTTTGAAACTGTGGGTTGACTTGTCTGCCATGTGATTATTGACTACTAGGTGGTAGCAAAGAAAGTTTTTATGGCTCATGTCTTCCATCTAGTGGTCATATTTGTGTAGCTGCCAGATAATACTGTCAAAGACCTGGAGTTTGAGAAAGGGGCTTGGCTACAGGGAGCAGAGTGAGAGCAATAAAGTCCCCTAAGGACAAAAAGTGAGGGTAGTGGAAAGGAAGAGCTGTCATTGGGAAGAAAATTGCCTGCCTGGCAAGATTACAGAAGGACAAAAGATATATCCTTTCTGTTATAATTCAGTCACATACATCAAGATAGGAATACTATAGGCTAGTGGGCCCATTTAAAAAAGACAAAAACACTTTGGGATTTAGGTGATCCTCATAGCTGAGAAGGTGCGAAAACAAGTCAAAGACCAAATAAACAAGGCAGCATCAATTGGTTAATTAGGGCCATGCATTTGAAGATATGAAGCATATTATTTCAGGCTACCTTCCCTGTGCATATGAATATATTCTAAATTCCCTGTGTGCAAGATCTGGAGATGGGATAAGAGGGAAAGCACTACTAAAGGATCCCTGGGTGTCAGGAGCAAGAAACCACGTGTTAGAAGAAATTCTGGTTTGTTCTGAGCTGGGCACAGGACAACTACTTGAAGCAGAAGCAGAGTTTATTTAACAACAAAACAGCTTAGCAATCAAAGGTTAGCCATGAGTTAAAAGAAAAAGGCAGCTACATTTATAGAAGAGTCCGTCTTTTTTTTTTGGATATGCATGACCACAGTTTATCCCAGAGAGTGTACTGGGTCCATTAGGGAGGAAATGTGGTTTCTCATTCTGTGGAGTTCTGAAATCCTTGCCTTTTGTGAGTCCAGCTGTTGACTTTGAGTGATGGGTTTAAAATTGGGGGAAACCTATTGTGTGCATAAAAGATTTTAATATCTTGAGGGGATTTTCCTTGGCTTTAATTGAATTGTCAGTATTTGCAAATTTCTTAGCAAAAGAGGCACTTAGTCGTGTTCCAGCCTAGATATCAAAATCAGCAGAAAGGCTTAAGCAAACTTGTTTTATTATCCAACCTAGGACTATTGAACCAACTTAGTACAAAGGAGAAATTTCCTGACAGAACAATTAAACAGTGGAACAACTAGCCTACAGAAGTTGTGGGTGCTCCAACACTGGAGGCTTTTAAGAAGAGATTGTCTTAAGAGATTGGTCTGAAGTGATATAGAGTTTCTTGCCTGAGTAGAAAATTGTACTAGAAGACCTCTAAAGTTTCTTCCAACTGTGTTATTCTATTATTCTGTCTGAGATTCACTGTCAGGTCAGGGATGTTCAGGGTTACAGTGGCTTGGATGGCAATAGTGGCATGGAGATTTTCTTTCTCACACAAAAACAACACAAGAAGTTACTCTACAACAGTTTCTTTATTGTTTCATGCCTATAGACAGGAGTCAGACCAGACTAAAGCATAAATCTGCATAACTATTACGGTAATTCTTCTTCCTAGTGTATTCCTGCAGGTGCAGGGTCTGCTTAAGTATCATTGAACACCACTTCATCATAGTTATTACCGTAACTATTACAGTAATATATATACCCTGTGAAAAGTTAGGGAGGATCCACTGTGGGTCTCTTATGTCAAAGATTCCACTCTGAGCTGCCTCTTTCTCCTTGGGAAAGACCCTCCTGATGTATTATATTCCTCCCCACTGGGCTGCCTACTTGTGGGTGGATATTGAGAAACAGTTACGGAAGTCTTACGTGAACTGTTTCTCTCTGGAAATGGTTAACAGGTTGTCCTCATGGCAGGAGAAGGAGGCTCCATGGACTTGTCCTCAACTTAGCTATGGAGCCCTGTTCAGCGGCACTCTATTTGGCTCCGTACCAGGCCAGAATCCAGCTGATCTTTCCTGAGGCCCTTCAGGTTTTTTGAAGAAAAAAAGCGGAACTGATTTTCTGATTGTTTCTCCTTTGCAGTTCTGCTTGTGGACAAGAGGTGGCACCCCAACGGCATCTTTTGCAAGGCCAGTGGTTCAGCAGAAGGCAGGCAGCAGGCAGGCAGGCGCTCCCATTTCCTCCACCAGATCCTGGCTGCTTCAAAGGGGATAATTAAGGAGCTGGGCATTTTGTGAGGGAGGGGCAGCAGGAAGTGGCAGGGCCCACATAAAGAAGAACCTCATGCAGGCCTTTTTGGCACTGAAGTGATTGATGCTTTTTATTCAGGCAGTAAATTTATTTTTTTTTTGAAAAAAACAACTACCCAAAGTTACTTCGGTATTTTTGGTTTCCTAACTCACAATGCTGCTACTTCATGGACACAAAGGGTGGAGGAAAATATATCAAAAACGCTTGCTTGCCTGCCTGAATGACATCTTAAAAGACAATTAAAAGAATATGTTCTACTGAAGAATTTGGGCATGGCCCACCAAAGGGGTGGGTGGATGGTTAGTCACAAGTTGCATTTTTAGCTATGATAATTAAATGATAGTCCTAGTTTAGACTATCTAAACTAGGACTAGTTTAGCTCATCTTGTCTGATATCGAAAAAGTTAAGTCTGGACCTTATTAGTATTTGGACAGAGTACTACAGGTAGTCCTTGATTTACAACCACAATTGAGTCCCAAAAGTTCTGTTGCTAAGTAAGACATTCGTTAAATGAGTTTTGCCTCATTTCTTGCCACAGTTGTTAAGTGAATCACCGCAGTTGTTGAGTTAGTAGCACAGTTGTTAAGTGAATCTGGATTCCCCATTGACTTTGCTTGTCGGAAGGTCGCAGAAGGGGATCACATGATCTCATGATCCTGCAACTGTCATAACGTGAGTCAGTTGCCAAGAGCCTCGATGTTGATCACATGACTATGGGGATGCTGTAATAGTCGTAAGTGTAAAAAAAGTCACTTTTTTCAGTGCCAGTGTAACTTTGAATGGTCACAAAATGAACTTTTGGTAGTTGACAGTTGGCTACTTGTATATATGTGGTTTATTTCGGTCTTAATGCCTCAGTTGGCTACCAGATCAGATGAATCATTTTTCTTGTTGGAAGAAATCTTGGTTCGTTCCCCAGCTGGGACACAGTTACCAGCACTGAGAATAAATTGACAATGAAACAAGCTGCCAGAAAACAGAATCCTTTAATTCAGGAAGACAAGAGGATGTAGTGACTCAGCTCAAGTGTCCCTGGCTAGCTAGCAGATTGGAGAGGCAAACCTTTTTTATACTTGGTTTTCCTTCAAAGCTCCTACAGTTTGATGGTTTTTTTTTTTATTTATTTGCTTTGTTAATTGCTTACAAGATAATACCGTGTTTCTCACATTAATAAGGCCGGGCCTTATTATTTTTTTTTTTGACCACCAAAAAAAATGGCTAGGCTGTCTTTTCGGGGGTGACTTAATTCCCCTCCCTTGCATCCTCGGTTGGGTGGGCGGCGGAGAGCTTAGATGTTCCGCCATCGTTGCTTTCCCTTCTCCCTTGCTGTTGCGGCGTTAGAGCAACTCCTCGGCGTTTGGCGCAGCTGCCTTGGTGAGAGCTCTGCCGCTGGGAAGGAGGGCCCGCCTGTCAGCTGCGTGGGCGCCCCAAGCTAAGCTGACAGGCGGGCCCTCTTCCCAGCGGCAGAGCTCTCACCAAGGCAGCGAGCGCCTCCCCGCCGGACCCTCCGCTCATCCTTCCAGGGCTGCGTCAGAGCCGTGCGGGCTGGGCAGAGCTGGGAAAGCAAGCCGCGGGTTGTGTGCGTGCCTCCTCCCGCCCCTCGTTCTCAAATCTTGCCCGGTGAGCAGTGCTTCGCTTGCTCTGCAAAGCTGCGGCTTCCTCATCTCTCAGCAAGCAGGAGGAACCGGCTGCAGCCTCCTCCTCCTCAGCCGCAGCGCAGACATTGACCTTGCGGGGAGAGAGAGAGGGAGAGATCCTCTCAGACGAGCACCTTCCCTAGGAGGGCGGCGAACAGGAGCACCTGAAGCCAAGTATCTCCTAAGGGCTTTGGCTGCAGGGAGGAGCCTTGACTGGCCGCACGTGGCTGCGCCAAACATCGAGGTGTTGCTCTAACACCACGGCAGCAAGGGAGAAGGGAAAGCAACGATGGGGAAGGTCTCCTGATATGAAGTGCCTACCAATGCAGGCAGCACCATATCCGGGCATGCAACAAAAGTACTTCCTAAATGCAAGCCCCCGCCATTTGCCCCCCCATTTCACATGTTTAATATGGGCCTTAATTTGGGGGAAAGGGGCTTAATTTGATTTTTATGCCAATAAAATATGGTGGGGCTTCCTATTGGTGGAGGCCATATTGTTGGAAACATGGTGTGTATAAGTATAAACATAATAAGTTTGAGTAAAAATACAGGAAATAGGTCCCAATAAATGGGGACAATAGGACGAGATGGTACGGTAGGCATGATTGTGCACTTATGCACGCCCCTTATAGACCTCTTAGGAATGGGGTGAGGTCAATAGTGGATAGTTTGAGGTTAAAGGAGTGGGGGTTAGAGGATGTAACAACAGAGTCAGGAAGTGCATTCCAGGCATTGACCACTTTGTTGCTGAAGTCGTACTTTCTGCAATCAAGCTTGGAGTGGTTTACATTGAGTTTGTATCTGTTGTGTGCTCTTGTATTGTTGCAGTTGAAGCTGAAGTAGTCATTACTGGTAGGACATTGGTTTGGTAGGACATTGTTGCAGATAATTTTGTGTACAACGTTGAAGTCCAGTGGTAGGTGGCATAGTTCAACGTTGTCCAAGCCCAAAATCTCAAGCCTGATGATATAGGGTATTCTGTTGCAAGCAGAGGAGTGTAGTGCTCTTCTCGTGAAATACTTCTAGACTCGCTCAATTGTATTAATGTCCAATATACAGTGTGGATTCCATTCCATAGATGTGACTCTAGCTGAAGTGATTGGTTGGGGTTTTTGTTTTTCTGGTTTAATGGATTAATCCTGGTCTTAGGTCTTTGTTATCCTAAAGGTTAATCCTATCAGGTAGGCAGGAAGGAGGTGTTCTAAAGCAGAGGTCGCCAACCTTTTGGACCTCAGGGACCACCAAGCTCATAATTTTAAATCCTGCGGACCACTAATAGGAATTTTGACTGACGGTGGCTTGCTGATGGGAAAGTTGGTCCCATATTCCAGAGCTGCAGTCGTCACAGGACTGCCCTTTGGTCATCCTGGAGCAGCTGCTCCTCCACCCGGGTGCACCGGCCTGTCATGGATTGGAGGAGCTGCTCCGGGATGTCCAAAGGGCCAGTTTTGTGACTACTGAAGCTCTGGAATATGGGACCAACTTTCCACCAACGTCAGCAAGCCATCTGGGGCAGATTTCTCTCCCCTGCCATTGGTCTCACCTTCCAGTTCCAGCTCGCATGGCTCTACTCAAGGTAAGGTTTGCGCTCAGCTGAAGGGTGGGGGCCAGCAGGTGGGTGGGCCATGTGGGTGGCGCAGCCTTGTGTTCTCACGCAGCCTGGATTAATTGCTTTGGTGGGGACATTTCTCTGTGGACCACCATAATTTTCTCATGGCCCACCAGTAGTCCCCGGCCTACCAGTGGTCCTGGCTCACCAGTTGGCAACTACTATTCTAGATGGCCGGATGCAAACCAAATTCTTTGGCTCAAATGAATGGAAGGTCTTATGATTGGCCGCTTGGCAATTTCCTCTGTTTTTTCAAATAGTTTTAATAGCTCATCTTTACTTTAAAAGACATGCAGCAATTGAGTTGTGTCTCCCCAAGATGGATTGTGGCTGTCCACTATAGATTTAAGGTCCGGATCACCATTTGGGAGGATCTGATCTGAAGGTTAGGGTATTTCTTTTGCAGATTACAAGATCAGATGCTGAGAAAGGGGTGTGTGTGTGTGAAAACAAATTTGAGTTGGTCTTTTCCCCTTTCTGGTGTGGGTTTGTTTAACAGGGGGAGCATAACTCTTGCCTCACATTTATCTTCTGGGGAAGGGTTTTCTGTTTTGGCTTGTCCCTTTCCTATAGTTGGATCTCTAGATTTGGACAACTCAGCCCAGCAGTACCAGTAAGGTATTTGGCTGGGTTTAATCTTAGATATAAGTTCTTTCAGGGTTTTGAAATCAAAAGTACCACTCTTACATAAGGTCCAAGCCTATTTCTTACACATTTCTTTTGCTCTTCTTTTGTTCATACCGGCCAAGACAGGCATCTGCCATTCACCCCATGCCTTGAGCAAATCTCCTAGGGGGGTTCCTGTCACAACTCTCGAGCTACAGCTTCCTATGTTCCCCTTCAGATGTGGGGCTCACTTTGGCTTAGCTGGGTCTTCCACCGTCAGTTTTCGGATGAAAAAAAAAATCCAGGAGGACTCTCGGTCCCTCACAGAGTACGGACACCTCCTTTTATAGGGAACACCGCTGTCCATTTTCAGACCAAAAAGGGGTCTGGGAGGATCTTCTGCCCCCTACCCAGATGAGTATGGGCACCGTACTCCTAACACACACTGCTGTCAGTTTTCAGACCTTCGGGTCTGGGAGAACCTATGGCTTTTCCCAAGCAGATGAGTATGGGCACCTCCTCACACAGAGCTTTGCTTTTTGTGATTTAACTGGGGTTTCCTTCCTTTTTTTGGCCTTCAATCACTGCCTGCTCTGCTTTTTCCTCTGTCCTTACAGAAAGTCCCACACTCTGGCAAAAACCCCTTGCTTTCTTGGTTCTGTTGGTCATGGGTTGGAGGAGCTAGCAATAGGTTGAGGTGCAGTGAGGATCACATGGAGGGAGTGGGTTCCAGCTGTTGTTCAAGGATGAAGCTCCTTACACATATACACACAATCTCTTCCATGTACTCCAAAATTCCAGGAACTAAATTTAGAGTGCTATTTACCCACTTTCAGGCAACTGTTGAGCGCAAGACTCAAAAACTCCCTTTATTACCTGATAGTTCTGGGCAGGGTCCGTGGGCTCTATCCTCAGATGAAGGAGATCTATGCTGGCTGGATAGTGGCCCTCTGGGCCCTGTCTGGTAACTGAGTTGACTGGGAGTCCCTTCTGTGGTCACCAAATTGTTGGAAGAAATCTCCTTGGTTCTTTCCTTAGCTGGGATGTAGTCAATGGCGTTGAGAAGAAATTGACACTAAACCAAGCTTCCAGAAAGCAGAATCCTTTAATTCAGGAAGACAAGAAGATGACAAGCGTTCCTGGCTAGCTAGGTGATTGGGGAGACAAGCCCATGCCTTTTTATACTTGATTTTCCTTTGAAGCTCCTACAGTTTGATTAGCTTTGATTTGCCTCTAGCTGAATGATTGGCTGGGGTTTTTCTTTTCCTGGTTTGATGGATTAATCCTAGGTCTTCTGTCTTTTCTATCCTAAAGGTCAATCTATCACAGAGGCAGGAAGGAGGTGTTCTAGTGTGCTTCAGTGTGCCTTTTTTGGGTTATTATTAGTTTAATCCTGCTTATCTTTATTGCTCTGTTAAATGTTTCCATAGCCAGGCTTTACTTTGTTAATGGTTTTTTGGCAGCATGCCCAGACTTTCAATTAGCCTGAGGGTCTGTTCTGAGTTTTCTTTTCAGCTGATGCCTTCACTTTGGGGTTTTGATTTTCTTAAAGGGGAAGGGCTGCTTTTAGTTTTTTGTCACTGCTTTAGTGGTTCCTGGCACTATCTTTTTTGGGGTGTTCTTTCCACACTCTTGATTCTTTCTATGCCTCCACTAGTACCTAACCATAGCACAAACATACTTGGATTCTCTCTTTCTCTTTTAACATGTTCTTATAACATTATGTTCCTCTCATTCCCTGTCCATTAATAAGACAGGTCTAAGTCATCTTTTAAGTACTGGTATTAAAGTATTATTTTCCTTATAATTTTAAGTATTCAAGGACAATCTCAAGGTATGTAAAATCTATCACCCTTTACTTTTGTCCACCTTGGCAGAAAAACAGGAGACTGGTGGCTGCTAAAACAGAGGCAATGGAGACAAGACAGGGGTCAGCAATGGGCTGTGGCACATTTCACGCTGGCATCATTTCTGGTTCAAAGATAACTTGAGAGCACTTTAGCAAAGAGGAAAGGTCCTATTACTCATTAATGATTTAAAACATCTTCAAAACCTGATCTTTTTTTGCCACCCATAGCAAACAGTTGAATTTGGGGAGAAGATAATAAGGGACCCACCCACCCCCCAGATCAAGAGAACTATAGGTCCTGGCTAGGCCACTTTGGACTAAACAGCTATCAACAAATTGTGCAAAGTCCAGCATGGTCCTTTGAGCCAATGGAAATTGCAGGTCCCTGATTTACAAATTTAAGGCTGTAAGTGTGCAAATTGTACAGTTGAGCACCGCTTCATCAGATTAGGCAAAGCCTCAGGAGATTTATTTGTTCAACGTGCTCAGCTTGTTTAGTATCACTTTGATCCGTTTTTTTAAACTTTGTGTGTCATGCAAACCCAGTGCATTTGGTTGGCTGAGTTAATTCAGCTGCTCGAGAGAGTAAGTTTTGTGAAAGCAGCCAATCTTTTTGAGTGAAAAGCTTCTACTCTCTGTCAAAGGCAAATAGAGGCAATCACAAAAATGCACTTCTTGTGAACAATTAAATGCATAATCTTTTGAGCTAAGCTGCACACAATTCCTTGGTGCAGACTCTGAGCAGATCCATAAATACAGTTAATTGCTCCAAAATAGATCTTCTTCAATATTTTGGCTCCAAAACAGATGGTCTTCAATATTATATAATTGGAGCTCTTCCTTCAAAAGGAGGCTTGCAGTGAGATCTAGATGGGTAGAGTAGAGGATGCATCAGGATTGACAAAATTTAGGGATCCTTTTTACCTAAAGGACTGCCTGAACCAATACAAGTCTGCCCAGGCTTACAACCAGCCAAGGAAGTGCTTTGAAAGTGTAGCACTTTTACTCTATAAATAAATTATAATGGGCTGAAAGTACCAGGAAGAAACTCTTTCAGGAGTGGCCCCATACTTATAGAATCCTTTCCTCCAAAAATATAACAGTTCCGCCACTGGAAATAATTAAGGAACTCAACTTTCATTTTAGTCAGTTTGTTATTCCTTGCTATTGGCATTTTAACTGTTGAATTTGTTGAATTTTAAGGATTATAAGGTGATTTTAATTCAAGGTCATGGAAACTGAAACTGAATGTTGCAGGGAGACCCTGAAAACCTTGGCTTCTTAAAATCTAATTTTTAATTTTAATGTGAAAATACTTTGATATTATGGTTAGTCATTCAGTCAGCCAGATGTTTCGCCTGGATTTCACTTTTTTGATCACTTATCCAGTCCTTCCTAAGACCTGAGACAGGCAGATATGTTGATTGATGGAGTTAAAAGTATCATTGCAGGATGTAATCTCTTCTAAGTAAGACTGTCTTTTGCAGCCAATTTTGTGATTTTGTCAGTGTTGATGGTGTTCAAATAGTATTCCAGATGTTTTGGGATTGCATTCAACACACCTATTACCATTGGTATTAACTTTGCTTTCTTTTGCTACAGTTGTTATACTTCCATTTGCAGGTCTTGATACCTTGTGATTTTCTCCAGTTTTTTTGTCATCTGTTCTGTTATCTCCACGTATTGCAATGTCCACTATCCAGACTTTTTTTGTTTTTCTGATCAAAAATAGCACCTAGAGTGTTGTGGAGCAAATGCTTATCTCTGAAGTCCCAGAGTACTTTAGGTACATCATTTTCAATTACTTTGTCTGTCTGTGGTCCCACCAGTTCTTTCTTGCAGATATTATTATTGTCTTCAAGTGAGTGTTGACAGTTATAAAATATGTGGACCTCAACTCCCATAATTCCGTAGCCAAGTTGGAGAAACACTGGATTAGTTCCTGCAGGGTTTTTGTTTTTACTAATATTTTTGGAAAGTTTTGCCATTGTTAAACTGTCTTCATTCCTAAGGCAGAATTATAACTCATGGTTGCATATTTTTTAACCTGGTTCCTTAACTACTATGCCAACCTGACTCTTCATATTTTTATTTTTTCCTGTGTGTGTGCCCTTGAAGCCAGTGATGACATCTGGTGGACTTCCTAGAGGGTTTTTTTTTGGGGGGGCAAGATTTTTCAGAAGTTGTTTGCCATTGCCAGGGTTGAAAAAGAGTGACTGACCTAAGGTCACCTAGCCAGCTTTATGCTCAAGGTGGAACTAGAACTCACAAACCTCCTGGTTTTTAGGCCAGAATCTTAAAACTACACCAAACTGGCTCTTCATATCAAGTGTACTTAGTCATTTAATATCAATTATCAAGTAAATTTGAATAAAATCCAACTTAATTTATACTGTCTTATTCTCCCTCTTCTTTACTGTGACCCTCACCTACCCCTTCCACTTATTCAAAGTCTTGTTTTGACCCTAGATCTCAAAGGCGTGCACTATATTATATTTTATTAATCTTTATGATGACTATTATTGAGTTTGGGTGATAAACACTGGAAACAGTAAACACTGAGTGTAGAACTGGATGTTTAGAAATCTAGCTTGCAAGCAGAAGCCTATCAAAATGAACAAGATTGGCTCGGGGCCATGAATGTGGGTTCAGCCCATTGAATGCAAAATGAAAAATACATTTTTTGCTTGGGTCCTTCTCTGTGCAGAAATTGTCCTTGACCGCTGAATGATGGGGACATATTCTATTTAAATATATAGAAATACATTCAATAATACACAGCCTTTGTTTGCTGGGGGTCAGATTCGTTCCAAGGCAAGGTTCTTAATGCTAAACCAATAACTTTGAAGTAGAAAAGGTTTGCTAGAGATGAGAAAGGTTCAACTTCAGCACAAGGTTTTGGTGGGAGGTGTGGATCTAGCAGGTTTTGAACCAGTTTGCCTTTTCTTAAGCTCAGAAATCTGACCAGGATGAGGAGCATAAATGAAAGGGTGAGTAGCTGAGTCCACTCCCCCCCTTTCAGCTACAGCTGCACTGCAGTTCCTAACCATTTTCTTTATCTCTGTTCCAGATGTCTCGGACAAAATGTATGCTGACATTCTCTGGTGGCTGAAAGGTGGGTATTTAGAGCTCATGATCTCAACTCTGAAAAGACAAAAACATGCCTTCTGTTTTATTTCACTTGTCCTTCACTCACAGCTTTTCTTGAAAGATGCATCTTCTCTGTATTCTTTTATGTACTTTACAAACAAGAACAGGATGATTAAGTAGGCTCTTCACACTTCTTAAGGAAATATTTGATTTCAGATATCATGCAATACTTTGTTTTGCTTCTGCTTTTCAGAGTTATACATGGAAAATTATGTTGAATTATTATTCCACTTGTAGCCGTTTCATTAGGACATTTTGCATATATATTTTACTGTTTAGGACATAATCTTATGCACACTTAATGGAGAATAAGCTCCAATGATTTCAGCAGATTTGACTCTTCAGTAAACAATGAACTCACTGCACAGTGAGTCTATTTCAAAGGAAAATGGTTAACCTGATATTTCTCCTAACACAACTTCATTTATTTACAGTGAAGGGGGTTCTAAAGAGTTTCAAAATATTTGGGAAAAAATATTTGGGCTCAGTTCTGTTTATAATTAAGAGAGAGTCACTTCCATTGAACCCAGTAGGGCTTCCAAGGAGACATGTAGAGGATTTCACTCTTAATTACATTTGATTCATATGAATGCAACTCAACAGCAGACATTTCATCTTTTTTTTAATTAACATTGCAAAGGTCATTTACCATTTCTATTTCATATGAGCTGTGGCAAATGTACCTTGAAGTGTATGTATAACAGCTATGAACAACAGCTTTGATTACCTTAAATCAAATATACGAAGATAAGAAAACATGTGATTCATTATCTAAATTAGTGCAATTGGCTAATTCACTCTATTTAAATAAATTTATTTACAGCAAAACTTTAAAGAAGGTCTTTAAGCATTGTAACAGAAAGCAGTTAGACAAATAAGTATCGCAAAGCAGTGTACAATAATACTTAAATCTGAGTGGATTTTTCTCTACCAGTTGTAGTGTAGCTTCAACAGGTAGTAAGTACAATAATCCATTATTGTGGAAACTACAACTTTAAAAGAAGTTGCCTTAAGGTGAATAATGCTAGTTTTATTGGAATACTGATAGCATTTGGGCAAGAGAAGGAAGTCTTAAGGTGGGCCCAGTTAATAAGTTTTAGAAGGTGGAAATAGATAGGATGAACATGAAAATGGATGGAACATGAAGGAAGTCAGGGTTTTCTGTTTCTCTCCTGGATTTTAAAGAAGATAGGGGCATTTTGTTTACTTCTTTAGAATTACCCTAAGCTGGTTTAATAGTTTTTTTCTGTGAGTGCCATCTCAAAACTGAGATAAATTATGCTGATCACTTTTGGCAGTTTTGGTGAAAGATATCTGAGAATTGCCAAAAAGAGATTCAGAGGATGTCTCCAGCCCTAAGGGAGTTGTGCAACTTTTGCCTTCAGATGGCAAGTTCACCTGGTGTTACTAATTAGGAATAAGGCAACTGTCTCACTTCTGAAACTTTAAACTTTGTTTTTGTAGTTTGGGTTAGGTGGTGCCCATCCTGAGATTTTAATCTCTTTCCTACAAACTGAGGATGAAAGCTGCAACCCAGAAAGCTGACAACCAAATGAAATAGGCAGATCTACTCTCTTTTGCACTCATTCAGGACAACAGCAGCAGCAACAACAACAAAAAAAGCTGACATGGGCTCCGTCTGTATTTGTTGCATCTTCCAGGCATAACTTTCTCTGTTCATTGCAAAGGAGAAAATCTTGATGAACAGTGCTGCATATGAATCATTCCTCTATTGTAATGGAGAGAAACTAGTATGGAAAGAGAAGTTTCAGTTTGGATTGGAGTTCTGCTAGAAGTAGAATTTTCTTTGGGTTCAGTTGGATGTATTTTTGAGTCAGGTGGAGCATGGTGCTGACTCACAGGGTTGTGCATACTTAAAAATGCTTTGGACCACCCTGAGTGCAATATCCCTCTCCTGTATATTAACACTGCTTTAATAATAACAATAACAATGATGATGATGTAATAGTTTCATGTTAATGAATAAAAGAGATAATAATTTAAAAAATCACACAAACTGATTACAGTCATGCAAACTGATTACAAAGCTAAACATGACTTACCTGTGTCCAAAAGGTGGTGGGAACATAAAGTGGAAAAAGTTGTTGAAAATGAGAAAGTGAAGATCTTGTGGGACTTTCGAATACAGATGGTGTATTCAACTTTTGGTGATGACATGCCAGATATCACAGTTATCAAAAACCAAAGTGCACAATGTATTGATATCGCTGTACCAGGAAATGCCAGAAAGAACTGAAAAAAATAACCATTGAAAAAGAACTGGAAAAAAATAACAAAATATCGAGACCTGGCCATCAAAACTACGCGATTAAGGATGAAACTTTGTCATCGGGGCATTAAGTACCATGTCCAAGAATTTTACAAAATACATCAAGAAATTGCAGCTTCCTGCAATAGCACCAGTGGAACTGCAAAAAACTGCGCTACTCGGAACATCGTACATTTTAAGAAGATACTTGGTCGATACCTAGGATGCTGGCAGCAGCCCTTATCAATCATCATTGCCAATCAATAATATTTGTGATACCTTTTTAAATGTTCAGTTGACTGAGTTTCATGTTTAATGAATAAAAGAATAATAGAAGTATGTTGACTATGGCAAATAGATGTAGAATGGTTGTGGCAAAAGAAGGCAAAGATAGCACCAATAGTAGTAATAGGTGCCTTGGGTGCAACCGAAATCAACCAGAGCACATTTGAACACCATTAACGTTGACAAAATCACTCAAGTCAATTGCAAAAGGGAGCCTTATTTGGAACAGCTTATATCTTGGGACAATACCTTCAATACCATCGAACAACATCTGCTTATTCAAGTTCCTTGGGAAGGACTCAATAGGATAAAAATGCTAAATACAGACTAAATATCTGGCTGACTGTAACCAATTGCAACAACAACAATGATAATGATTATTATAATAACAACAAGAACAGATGAATGAAAAGGAGATAAAGAACAACCGCCCCCCAAAAACACCTGATTAAGAACTATTCCCTAGAAACAAGGCAGATTAAGCAAATAATAAAGCAGCAAATAATTGTGATAGTCATGAAGATCGGCAGATGCAAAACTTGAATTGCACACTACATGCAGAATCTCCAATTTCAATTGAATCATAAATATTTCTACTGATCCATCAATACAGAGTCTGCAGTGAACCAGTCAACACCTGATAAAGAAGAAACAGCATAGTTCTGGATGCAGGTATGAGACAACCCCAAAAAATACAATAAGAATGCAGTGTGGGTAAAACTAAACAAAGGAAGGTGAAATGAAAGAACTTGTAATAACAGCATAAATGGTGGAGAAATAGGAAAGGGAACTAATCAATAATTAGTTCTACCAGGTGAGGATGAACTGCATGACTTTTGGTTGAAACATTTGACCGATCTATACCTATTCATTTTCAAGCAGTTTAACAAGATACTGCAAGGAGGTGAAATTGAAGATTGTTTAACATTTGGCAACATCT
Source organism: Laticauda laticaudata (assembly GCA_004320025.1). NCBI lineage: Eukaryota > Metazoa > Chordata > Lepidosauria > Squamata > Elapidae > Laticauda > Laticauda laticaudata. The sequence continues at coordinate 65,001 of BHFT01048954.1, forward strand.
CCCTGATAATGAAAGATCCAACAAAAGGGGCAGCACCAGGCAACCCACAGCCAGCCAACTAATTTTCAAATTGCTAACTGTCATGTAGCTGATGCAGTCCAACAGCATCTAGTTAAAAACTCTTTTCACCTGACCAGAAAGGAAACTGCCCAAACAGGGGAACAAAAGATCAGTTTCTAAGTGACAAAATTATTTTGGAAAACTATAAGAGAAGGAAGAACAACAACTGGAACGTAGCTTGGATTGATTACAAGAAGACATTTGACTCCTGCTCCCATGCTAAGAGCAGGAAAGTTGGAAAAAAATAGAAGGGCTAATTCTGGCTGCACAAGGCCAAGCCTTAAGGACAAATGCATACAAAGCCAGAACTGAGAATACAGCAACAGAGAGCAAGTACAGCTTCTGCAAAGAAGCTGAAGGACTAATTGACCATTTAGTTAGCTGCTGCAAGAAGATACATAGATTGGCTACAAAAAAAGCATGACACAGTAGTAACAATCCTGCTTTGGAATAATTGCAAGCAAGGATTGGTGAGACCACAAAATATAAAAGTAATAGGAAATGAAGAAGCTAAAATGTTCTGGAACTTTAGAATTCAAAAAATCAAGCACCTGTCATGTAATGCCTTAGATTTAACAACTATGAATAAGAAAGAGAAAAATGTCTGGACAATGGACATGGCAATATACCTGATAGCAGAAAAGAAAGAACTGAAGAAAAATCACAAAATATTAAGACCTACAAACAGAAGTATAACAACTGTGACAAAAGAAAGCAAAAATAGTAATCAATATTAATAGCCACCTTAGGTGCAATCAAAAAACATCTGGAGCACCACTTGAATACTATTGGCATTGACAAAATCACCAACAGTCAATTGCAAAAGGCAGTTTTACTTGGAACAGCTTACATCCTGCAGCGATATATTTAACACATCAAACAACAACACCTATCTATTCCAGGTCCTTGGGGAGAACTTGATAGGTATATATAAAAATGCCAAATCCATTTTAAACATCTGGCTGATTGTGTGACCAACAATAATAATAATGGTTAGGACATGAATTTCTAAGTTTCTACCAGTGAATCAAACTGTACATTACTACTGTATATTACATAGTTGGAGACTATGGGTATAGCCAACGGGCAATGATGTTACAAGAATGTTTGGCTCTAACTTAGGGGGACAATTATTTTGTCCTTTGTTAGTTTAAGGGGCCAAAGTTAAAGACCCTTTTCTTGGTTAAAATGAATGCCTAATTATGTTTTCTTCCAGTTCTAAATTCCCCAGTTTGTTAATGTTGGCTTTACCTTCTCAGAAAGCAGGGGTCCCTGACTTTGCCTTCTGCTCCAGGTTGCCCATTGTTAATTGTTTATGTCTTCAGTTTGAAGATTAACATTTTTATATTTTATTTGATTTGTCAATCGCTTACAAGATACAGGTATAAGAATAAATATAGTTTTGAACACATGAGATAGATACTTATAAGAAAAATAAAAAGAAACAATAGGACAGGGACGGTAGGCACGATTGGTGCACTTATGTACACCCCCTACAGGCCTCTTAGGAAAGGGGTGAGGTCAATAGTAGAAAGTCTAAGGTTACCATTTTTGGGGTTTGGGTAAAAAAACCACAGAGTCAGGAAGAGTATTCCAGTCATTGACCACTCTGTTGCTGGAGTCGTATTTCCTGCAATCAAGTTTGGTGCAGTTAACCTTGAGTTTGTATCTATTCTGTTGTTATGGTTGAAGCTGAAGTATTCATTGACAGGTAGGACATTGCAATGTATGATTTTATATACTATACTTAGATCGTACCAAAGGCAGCGTAGTTCTAGCTTTTCTATGTCTAAAATTTCGAGTCTGATGGCATAAGGTATTCTGCAATGAGGAGAGGAGCAGAGAACTCTTCTTATGAAATATTTCTGGACTTTTTCAGTTGTGTTAAGATATGGGTTCCAGACTGATGAGCTGTATTCAAGTATAGGTCTAGCAAATGTTTTGTATGCTCTAGTTAGTATTGTGATCTAGTTAGTAATGTGATGCTGTAACTAAGCATCTAATTCAGACCTTTCTCTTTCTGTCTAATCCTTTTTTATCTTCTGATCGCTTTTCCTTTCAATTTTGGAAATGATGACTCCTTGGAATCTCCTCCCTCCAGATGAAGAGGTAAGAGAGAGAGAGAGAGAGAGAGAGAGAAATCCATGTAATGATCTCTTCACTATTGTAACATTTGAGAGATTTACAAACCCATCTGGATTTGGTTTCACCTCTATTCTATCCCCACTGCTATTTGGTAAGGTCTGTTCTTACCTCACATTTCTGGAGAAGATAAAGTATGTCTTAAGTTTTGGGAAGAAATATGAGATTAATGCCCTTTGTTTCCAATTATAATGTGAATAGTATGTATCTGTATATATGGGTATACTTGTATTCACGAATGCAATCAGCCAAAAGGTAGCCAAAAGGATCTTTAAATCTGGTGTTTGCACACTCTTATGATGATGGTTTGGAGACTTTCAAACTCAGAGATGCTTATGTATCCACAGGGAATTTTTAGCTAGATAATATTTACAAGAGAAAAACATTGTTCAAGCAAATATTGACATCTGAAAAATGTACACATTTATTTTAAACATACAGGTGGGTTTGATAATTTCTGCTATAGAAGATTAATAATTTCAAATAATTTCAAATAATCGCAATGGACTGCTAAGTCAAACCCGCATTTGAGTATCCCACATGCTCTTCTTCACTATGCTTTTCTATCTCCCTGGATCTGATTTAAGTGCAAAGTGCAAGTGTGCTCCCAAAGCCATCCAGATATTGACACCAAGTAGTTTATTGTGAGTAAAAAGAAAGTTTTTTAAAATATATTAGCTAAAAGTTGTAATTTTGACTTCAGGTTATGATTTTTGCCTACTTCTTAGGGTGTGACCCCAGCATCCACCTGTAGTTTATTGAAAAGTTGTACATTTCCAAAATAATGGAATAATCTCATAAGATAACAGTGTTCTTCCTGTAGGTGGCAACATTAAATTAGCAATCAGCCAGCATTCTGCAGTCTTATGAGAGAGTTCTCCAGTACAGTAAAACTATTTTTCAGCCAGAAGTGAGTACAGCCTCTGTCCTAAAGTTGGGTGGAACAAGCAGTTTCAAGAGGTAAAATGCTGGAAGGGATTAATAAAAGCACCTGCTAGTTTTTGTAGGATGCAAATTTGTTGTTATTGAGAATACAGTGATTGGCGTTGCACTAGTCAGTGTTTCTTCCTCACATTTTGAAACACTTGAAAGGCACTTCCTCAAATATTAACCTCAGGCGGGGTGGGAAACCATGGCCCTTTTTATATCTATGTGTGTGTGGTGTGTGTGTGTTTTCTTAAGTTTTCGCGGGTACTTACATGTATGCTGTTCAGCTTTGTTAGCAACAGCATATATATATATGTGCTGTTCAGCATTTTGTTTCGTAGTCTTTTCTATCCATTACTACTGTGGCATTCCCTTTGTCTGCTGGGAGTATTATTATGCTGTTATCATTTTTCAGGTTTGTAGTGCTCTGATCATCTTTTTGCAATTATTTTTCGATGGTTTGCTTTGCATAAGATGTTGTATAACCTGGTGTCTTATTTCTGTCAGCTTCATCTGTAAATTTATTTGGTTAGGCTGGATTCTACTGCACAATTATGATGGTATCCAGTCCTAACCAAAAAATTAAATTACAGATGAAGCTGACAGAATAAGAAACCAGGTTATAAACATCTTATGGCACAAGGCAAACCATGAAAATGACTTGCAAAAAGATTGAATTCAGAGCCTACAAACCTAAAAATCGATAACAGCATAATAGTTACTCCCAGCAGACCAAAGAATGCCACGAGTAGTAATTGGATAGAATAAGACTACGAACAAAATTGAAGACCTATCCAAGGACTCCACAAACAAACCTATAAACACAGAACCCAATCCAATTATCTGGAAAAATTAACCAAGAAGAAAAATTTATAACCAGGCACATAAGCAAAGAAAAAATCCAACAGGACGCATCATCCAAAGAAAAAATCTTCTATGATGCCCCACATTATACGGTCTCCCAAAAAATACACAAAAGAAGCACACCTCTCAGACCATAGTTTCAGCTCCAAAGAGCACCATTACAAAAACCTAGCTAAACACTTAGCAAAAACAACTACAGCCCCATGCTGACAACCGCAGCTTCATATGTACAAAACTCATACCACTTCTTAGAAATGATCAAAAGATCTTACACGTCGGAAACAAGAAGATCTGCTTGTTAAGGTTTGACGTTGGTTTCACTATTCACTCAGCTTTCCCCGATAAAGAAACTCTGAAATCATCAAAAAATAAATACCAACCAGCTAAACCTCATGGAACTAAAGAACACTGCCTACCAACCATATTTCCAGTATACAAAATAAGGACAAAATACAACATAATTGAAGGAGCCCCTTGGATCCACCACTGATCACCCGTCATTGCATAACCTGTTGCATGGAAGAATTCGAATCACAGAGAGCCCTGGCTAATGCCACCACAAACCCAAACTTATGGCTAAGATACATCGATTGACACATTTGTGATTTTGGCCCCCCATTTTTTGGAAAAAAAAAACTCTAAAACATTCCCTAACACACCTCTAAACAGCACCACCTTCAAAATTTCAAGTTCACCATGGAAACAAGAAATAAACAGAACAACACATTTCCTTACGATACCTCGAGCTAATTTCGTCACATAAAGAACGAGATTGCACCACGGGACACACCGTGGTGTGTGATTCTCCTCAGTATCGTCACTTGCCGTTAGTGTGTGTTACAGTAAGAATAAAACACACCACCTCTACCAAAACGCTCAATCCCACCACCACCCATCACAAGTCACTCTGTAATTCATTATGTGGCCAAAACATAATTTACCAGAACCTAAACGCCTGGCAGACAAGACAATATAAAGACTAAGCTATGCCACCCTGACTAAAGTATGACAGCCCAACGGCTTCCACAAAACAAAATCACGCGCTTGATCCACAAAAACACACAAGACATAAAACAGAGACCTAGAAAGATCAAACAGACCTACATCGTGAATCAGCTGTCCTGCCTACATAAGAGGTCTCACAGAACCAGAGATCGATGTAAGATTTTATTTGTAAGACAACACAGTTAAGTAAAAGATAACACAGGTATCACATCAAGACTGCTCTTCATATACAGACAAAAAAAATAGCAACCATCCTTTAAAAAACACCCAAAGAGCAAAATTACCTGGAAATACCCAGGCATATCACGAAGTGTGCTCCCTGTGATTTCTATTCGTAAATGGCCAAAACATTGGACAGTGAGCTCAATAGAAGAATTATAGTACCCACCGGGTTCCCATAATAAACAAAAATGCTAGTAAAAAATGAACACACCTCCTCACTAGTCGCAACACAATTACACTAACCACACCGTCACACATGAACTTCAATGGCACTTAAAACCCCTAAGCCACCATAGAAAACCCCAACAGAAATCATCAGAGAAAGCCATTAGAGATTGAAAAAAGACCTGAAAGCACATGATAAGAAAGTGATTCCCACCAGACTGTCAATCATTCGAAGTGTGCCAACTCTCAAACACTCACACACACCACAACCACAGACACCTAGGCAAACACCTTCGGGTCATATGTAGCGCGAAGTCGAGACTCCCGTTCTGTGATACCTCCAACTATGAGTAGAGACACCTCCCTCCCACCAGGCACCCAGAATGTACCTAAGCGCCCTTCTGCAATATCCATAAACATGCCTTCCCGTGTGCTAGCGATGCGAAGCCAAGCTTCACTGAACACCCACCTTATATCACAGGAGCAGAGTGTGTGCCAGCCAATCTCAAGATGCACTACACACACATCCATACAGAAGAAACCAGAAACACCAATCAAAACAATAACTCCAATGATCCTAATAAACACAGACCCTCCAACCAATCATGATGTAGGAAAAAAAACATCCTCCACAATAAATAGGCTAGCCTCAAATTTAAAACCAATGGCTGTAGACCTGACCCACAGACGAACTCAATACAGAAGCCCTGTATGATGGCAGATATCTCTCTCTTGGG
>BHFT01048955.1:0-19405 GCA_004320025.1 Laticauda laticaudata
AAGAGGGATACCATATTATTAATTATTATTTTATATATATTATTAATATATTTATTATTATTTTAAATATACATTTTAATAATAGGTATATTAAAAGATAACAAATATATTAGAATGGTGAGAAAAGAATTAAAAGTATTTTTTTGAAAATAAGAGAGAGCATACGTTTCTTCCCAAATCTCTGGGATACAACAAAACCTGTGTGGAGGTTTAACTATTGGCGCTTTATAGTATTAAAAAAATAAAGAAAAAGGACCAACAAAACTGTGTGGAGAGAGAAGTTTAAAGATTTAGAAGTAAGTAGATACAAGTTGATCTGAATAATCAACATTATAGTAAAAAATAATAGATTTGATAAAACTATAAGCTAGAATTTAAGTATGCAGGAAGACTGGTCCCAAAAGTTAAATTGAAAAACAAAATATTTTGAAAATGCAAATAAGCCGGGAGATGGTAGTCCATAAATAAAAATAAGAACAAGAGAAAAGAACGATTGTAGCTTTCCAAGAGGGAAAGTATGTACCAGCCAAGAAAAAGAAAAGATATTGCCAAGGACTTTTTAAAAAATCTATACAATCAAGAAGAAATACCAGAACAACTTATTAACAATATCTGAAGGAAAAAATTACTGGAAATTACGGATGAAGAGAATGTATTTTAATGATAAAATATCCACAGAAGAAATTAGAAAGTCAATTGAGCCAAAAACTAAATAAACCCGGTTTAGCCTTTGAAATGTGGAATGGGAATTCCGTCTGAATTCTATAAGGAGTTCAAGAGTTATTGGAGAAATTAATGACAGATTATATAATGAAGCTGATACGCTAATATACTAAAGTCAATGGACCGAAGCATACATAACCCTTATTCAAAAGAGCAGTCAGACCCACAAAAATCCAAAATTATAGGCCAATATTTAAAGTAGATACAAGTTTTGGCCACCATATTTGCAGAGATAAAAGAAAATATTAAGTAGGATTATCCATACTGACCAGAATGGGTTTCTGCATATAGAAAATGAAGACAAATACAAGAATAATTATGGATGTTTTAGAATTCTATGAAATACACTCAACTATAAGATGGCACTGATGTTTTTAGTGCTCAGAAGGCGTTTGGACAATTTAAATTGGAATTTTCTTATTAAACAATTGACAGGCATGAAATTTGGAGAAAATTTTTTAGGATTATTAAACAATATATAACACCCAAACGCAAAAATATTATAAATGGGGAAATACAGATAAATATAAGGAACAAAGGTGTAAGACCAGGGTGTTCCTTGGCTCCCCTACTTTATATATTAGCAGAAGAGACACTATTGGTACAAAATCCAACAAAACCAAGAGATCAGGAGGTAAAAGTTAAAAAAAAAAGAGGAGTACAAACTTCAAGGCATTTCAGCTGACGATATGGCCTTTATAGTGGAAGATTCGCTGTAAACCACACCGTATTTTGATGAAAGAAATAGAACAATATAGGAAAGGTGGCGGGTTAAAAATTAATAAAGAAAACACAAAAGTGACAACAAAAAAATGTACAATGAACAAAAGGAAAGAAGCTAACAAAAAAATTAGGGATACAGGTAGTAATAAGTACCTTTGGGATATGGCTGACAGCTAGGTGCTCATTGATTAAAAAGTATAATTATGAATAAATTAACAATCGCAAATATTTAAAGACTTAGATAATTGGACTAAAACTATCAAATAACTCATTAGGCTGTATGCATTAGTAAAAATGAATGTTCTGCAAAATTGTTGTTTCTATTCCAGACGGTGCCATCAAGTTGGAAAAAGCTTTTTGAAGAACTAATAAATATATCCCAAATGCATATGGCAAGGAAAAAACCCAGAATAAAATATAAATTATTGCAAGATGATAGAAAGAAAGGAGCTTTTTGGTCTTCCAGACTTTAGATATATATTACTTGCTGAGATAGCAACTTGGCTTAAAGACTGTGGTTAATTTGATAAACAAAAGGATTTTAACACTAGAGGGTTAGGATCTCCACTTGGATGGCACGCATTTATGTGGGATGGAAAGAGTAAACCCACTTTCAAAGGCAATTATACAAGGAACTGTGCTACTAAATATTTGAAAGATTAAAAAAAGCACATTATTGCAGATCCTACTGTGGTTATCCACAATGGAGGCAGTTACATATCCAATGTCTTAGATTTGACAATATTTGTAAGTATAAAGATTTATTATATCAAAATGGAGAGTTAAGGCTAGGAATCAAATACAATTTTAGGAAAGAGATACCATGGTGGCCTAGATGTGCAGATACAATCACATTACAAAAAAGATAAAGAAGCAATTTGGCTTTCACATGACCTACAAAGAACTAGATAAATTTGGCAAGGAGAGGAAAGGAAGATGATTCGTAAAATATATAAATACTCATATTGGATTATAAACTAAAAGAGAAACATCAAGGAGTGCATGATAATGTTGAGCAAAACACGTGGGCCACAGTATTGGAATTAGAACAAGTGGGAACATATTTGGGAAACAAACTTACAAATTAACTATGTCAGCCTGTTAAAGAGAAACCTCTATAAATGGTGTATTGTTGGCCACTTGCCACGCCGCAAGACTGGCTAGATGTTCCCAAACCTTCCACGCGCAAACCCTGAAGGGTACTGCATCCGGGGAACATATTTTTCATGTGTGATGGACTGGTCCATTTGGCAAAAGTTTGGAAAAAAATATAAAAATGATTTAAATATAGCTAAACTAGAAGTAAAACTTGAACCCAAAACTTTCTTGCTGGGTATGATAGATTCAAAAATGGAAAAAAAGTACCAATTTTTAATTTACATATTATAACGGCAGCTAGAATAAGCTATCCCACAAAATTGGAATTGTCTTACCACCTCCCTTCAGAGGAGATGATCATCAAAAAATTCCAGAGTGCACAGAGATAGATAGCCCTGACTAAACTACTAAAAAATAACAAAGACAGTGATTACTTATAAACATGGAATTGCTGGTATGAATGGTTAAAGAAAAGGCAATTTTTGACAACTGATAAGTTTATAAAGTTGTTTGAAGACATCCCTTTTACATAAAGCATTTTGTGAAACTAGGCATTAAAGAACGAAGAAGGTATTGTAATAAGCAGATCACGTCATGTTAAAAAAAATGTTAAAAAAGTTGTAACCATTGCCAACTTTTCGCTGGCAAAATGTGTATATATATATATATATATATGTTTTTTTTTAAGCTGTCGCGGTACTTACATTTGTGGCTGTTTTAGCTTTCCTTCGGGTATTATCCACGTCAATTGTAGTTCTGTTAAAGTTGTAGCAACGTTTCAGCAGAATGGCAGTGAGATTCTGCTGAAACGTTGGCTACAACTTTAACAGAACTACAATGACGTGGGATAATACCCGAAGGAAGCTAAACAGGCACAAATGTAAGTACCGCGACAAGCTAAAAAAACATATATATATATATTATTATATATATATATTATATATATATATATATATATATATTATATATATATATATATATATATATATTATACACACACATACATACATACGATACATACATACTCATACATATATATATGTTATATGTTTGTTTTTAATGTTAAATGTATGATTCTTAAATAAACTTTATTTTAAATTTAAAAAGAAGACGCCAGATTGTTGAGGGCAACGTGCTGATCTGTAAACTACTTAGAGAGGACTGTAAAGCACAATGAAGTGTATATAAGTCTAGGTGCTACTGCTATCAAGATAGAGTGATATTGTAGCCAGTCACTGTTTTACATGGGGAGGAAAATATGAGGATGTTATTGAATACAGTTGTAATTAACCTTTCTCTGATAATAATCAATCAGGTAGGCAACATGTAGCACCAGAGCCCTGATCTACTTACTTTTTCAACTTTTTGACAAACTATTTCAAAGTAATACACTGACAGCTGGAAAAAAAAAAAAAAAAAGTGTAGGGTTTTTTTTTTTAAACAAAGAGAACTAAAACTTGAGAGAATTTTCAGCTATGACTGTTTTTCCTCCATTGTGACCTAGGAAACTAACGAAAACTACACTGCAGTCTCAATTTTAAAATGGTTTTTAAACATCCTCAAATCTCGTGCTCAAATATGCAATATGGCCCCACTCACTTTTAACCCCTCGATCCTCATCTTCCCCTTCAAAGATTAGATACCTAACAATAAGTAGGTACCCTGAAATATGTGAGATTCTGATGATCATCCTCAAGCAAATTATATATTCCTGATTGTGGAGTCCTTGATGCTCTCTGAGCTTGGTGGTTTTCTTGCAGAGAAACATCAACCGGCACTAATGATTTTATCTAGTTTGGTAATGCAAGAAATCCACCAATCTCAGAGAGCACCAAGGACCTCCACAGTTTAACCCTGAGCTACAAATATTCTCTTCAGTCGATATTCCTGGTTTTCTAGTTCCTCTCCTTAAATGTAGAAAGGCAGAAGGAAGTATTGGACAGGCAAAGATTGAAGCTATCATTTCACAAACAATCCATAATGGGCAAGGCCATTGATTTTTTGTTGTTACAAGGGCCAAGCTGAGATACAGGCTGCTTTCTTGTTCAGACTTTCTACGGAAGTAAGCAGAACTTATATATTGATGTCAATGGGAATAAAATATATCGATGTCAATGGGACAACAGATTGTCCACCCATTCTGCAGAGTTGCAACATTTCCACAGAGATGCTTTCTCTTGCTACTGTTTTACAAAATTTATAGAGGCAGTAAATTGATTTGGCTCTCCAAATCAGACTTAATCATGAGTTCAATTTGGTCTAGAGCCAGGCCTGAAGGGAGGAAAAGCTCTCATGTGGAAGTTCTCCAGTTTAACACACAGAGCACCACATTTTCCACAATAAAACTGAAAGCATGATCAACAACAACACTTTAAGAGTTCTGAAAATGATTGAGAACTTTTCTTTTATTGGGTGACATTTCTGACCTCCCTAGTAACATGCTGGTCAATAGAGTGTAAAATCATATTGGTCCCTTCAAAGGTAATCTTTTTATAAATACAGAAATGTAAATTATACAGCCTCTGGAGGACTGGAAATAATTATACTAGTGTACAACAAAGCCCAAGGCAATGACTACATTTAAGTGGTTGCTTTAAATATCATTTAAATCTTGCTAAAACTTAATTACCAGATTATTCCTATTGCATTTTGTAGATCTGGAGCCTAAACTTGCCTTTCAGAAAATAGAACTTCATCAAAGATACAAAGATAGTAAGTTCTTATTAGCGAACCTGGACAATGGACAGAAAAATGAAAGTGAGAGACAGCTACTGCTAGGACACATAAAGCATACAGTTCTAAGTCGCATACCCAATACAATTCTAGGGTCTATCTACCGTAGAACAGATGGGCTTCAATATGACAAGGGCCCAAAACAGAGATAACTTAACAGCATCTTGAATTCAGCCTGGAAGCTTGTCTGACAATTTATGCAACTTTATCAGAATAGGATTTTTTTTTAACACAGAGCACCACATTTTCCACAATAAAACCGATAGCAGCATCAACAACAACACTTTAAGAGTTCTGAAAATGGTTGAGAACTTTTCTTTTATTGGGTGACACTAGAAGATAATATTTGTAATTCAAGGATGAATTGTGGAGTCCTTGGTGCTGTCAGGCGGTGCTCCATTCAAAATCCAAGAAAGAAATACTTAAGACTCTTTAATTTAGAGAGAAGTTATCTTTTACTGAAAGTGAAGTGGTAGAAACCAGAGAATTCTGAATCTGAGAAATTAAGCGCATAAATCACATATACAAAGTGATGGAAGTGTTCCCACCCCCAATAGTTCAGATGAAACTTCCAATTAGATAGTAGAAGATCTTGAAGGCTGACAGGTGCTCTCTTGAGGATGGTTGTTTCCTTGCAGACATTTCATTACCAAACTGGGTAACATCTTCAGCACAGAAGCATATTTCGCTGCTGAAGATGTTACCTGGTTTAGTAATGAAATGTCTGCAAGGAAACAAGCAAGCTCAGAGAGCATCAAAGTCACCTAGCACTGATCAGCAGCAGACAAATGATGGGGTTCTGTGCCAGCTGTTATTTCTAACTCACATGGGGCAGCCTCATTTAGAGCAAATGGCAGGAATCTAACAGAAGGTAACAGAGATGAATCAGTGTCTTCTGCACCTTGTGGAGCAGGCAGAAATACACTAGCCAAAGTCTCTCTTGGCCATAGCTTTCCATGCCTATTATTCCAACAGAAGAATTCAGGAAAATCCCTGATTATATTCCAGCCTTTTTAGGAACAATGCAACCACATCAAGAACAACTGATAAGTGGTGGGATTCAAACTGTTTCACTTCCAGTTATGTGGGCGTGGCTTGGTGAGCGCGGCAGGGGAAGGATACTGCAAAATCCCCATTCCCTCCCCCCCCACTGACCTGCTTTCCAGCTCTGATCTCCTGTGCAGGGCAACAAAAGAAAACCCAGCTGATTAGCTGGGACTTGAGAGGCAGAGAATAGATGGGGGCGGGGCCAGTCAGAGGTGGGATTTGCCGGTTCTCTGAACTTCTTAAAATTTCCGCTTCTGGTTCTCCATAACTGGTCAGAACCTGCTGAATCCCACCTCTGCAACAGATGTAATCTTCATGGAGCTAGAAAGCTTCAACTGCAGCAATAATTCCATCTTGTTGTCATTCACTTTCAGTTTGCTTTGCCCAATCTAATTCTTCATAGCCTTCTGGAACTAAATCAGGAGTTCCATAGTATGTCTTAGAGGATCAAGATGCAAAGCTGGACATCATACTATATGCATGATACTGGACCATGAACCAAACACGATCCCTCCCAACAGTTTCATTTGTTGAAAAGCCATGGTGGCACAGTGGTTAGAATGCAGTATTACAGGCTAATTCTGCCCACATCCAGGAAGTTCAGTTCTGACTGGCTCAAGGTTGACACAGTCTTCCATTCTTCCATTCTTCGTCAGTAAAATGAAGGCCCAGATTGTTGGGGGCAATAGGCTGACTCTGTAAACCGCTTAGAGAGGGCTATAAAGCACTGTGAAGCACTAAATGCTATTGCTATTCACATAAACACTAAATAAAATAGAGAAAGAGCCAACCCCTTGGGAATTATGGCCAAACAGTGCATCCAGAACTCTTGCAACAGGGTCCAAATTGGTCAATGTATATAATGCCACTAACAAGACCAAGAGAAATGACTACTTCTTTCCATGCCAGGCAGCAAGTTATCTGCAAAAGCAGCCAATGCTGTATTGATTCCATTTTTTGGTATGAACTTTGACTGACAGATAATTTGACTCATCCTGGATACTCTACAATTATATCATGCCTAAAGAATGGTTTGGATACTTGCTGATAGTTCCTAAGATGAGTGAATCAAGAGGAGGCAGTGCATCATTGCATCATGAACTCCTTCTATTATGAACAACTTATTGACTCACAATAGGAAAAAAATGCATATGTATTTTACCTTGGCCACAGGTCAGGACATTTGTTTCCTTCGTAAGAAACATTTATCTTTGACATCTATGTTTGATCTTTGATGTTTATTTCAGCAAAGGTGAGCTAAGCAACTCCACCTGCTCTTATAACAAACAGAACACTGTCTTCCTTCTACCTTCAAGGATCAAGAATCCAAAGGAACAAAAAGGGAACATTTAAAAAGTAGCCATCAGTAAGGAAAAGAGAACTCACCTTGCAACATCTTAGTCTTTTGTAGGTGTCTTTTGGTTGCTGTATCTTATTCCCTAGTCAAAAATGTGAGGAAAATGTCAAAAATAAAGGCATTTGTCAAAGACCTTCAGGAAATTATTGAAGTAATTCAAAACTTTTGACACACTGTCAAAGGAAATACATAATGACTCACTTCATACAGGACATTTTCTTAAATTATGCTTCTTCAACATTAATACATCCCTTATAAACTCAAAGAGAAAATACAGAGAAAATACTAGAAACATCAGAATGCCTCAAAATAACCTTTAGTGTTTTCAGTCTATAATCTCGGCTGCACCTACTGTTCTATTGTAGCTTGAGTTGTTATTATTAAACTAGACAAGGGAATCTGTTATTAGTCCTGTAACATAAAAATAGAGGTTCTTACATTATGCACTTTCTTTTTCTCAGCTCGGTTAATAGCAATTTGAGGGGAAAGAGATTTTGATTTAACAAAAACATATGAGGACAAAAATGCTAAATGTCTTGGATCCAAATAGAAAACATTTAAGGCTGTTTTAAGATTAAACAAAAAGTGGGAAAGTGAATCACAGACCTCCTCATCTGTGATTTAACTCTTAGACAGTCCACAACAAGATTTGGCTTTTTGCAGTTTCTCATATTGTTATTTTCACATCTGTTCATGTTTTTTCTGTAGTTCTGCTTACTCTAAAAGGAAATATATGATGGTTATATCTTTCTTAACAGATCCACAATATATGCAAGCTCTGTTCCAGAGGTCCCCAACCCCCAGGCCGCAGCTCACTACCAAGCCTTGAGCCATGGAAGTGGCAGGCAACTGCACATGCATGTGTGCATGTGCTCCTCTCGTGCAAGCAGTGGGCAACCATGTGTGCATGTGCTCCATTTGCACAAGCGGCAGGTACTGGTGCCCACCAGTCACGCAAATGGAGCTGCATGCACATGCTTGCCCATCCTACGCATGGGATAATCCCCTCTCTCCCCTCTCTGCTGGCCAGCAAAGCTGAAAAGGTCAGGAACTCTGCTATATCCCATTCTTGCAATAATTGTGGCAGCACATTCTTGAAAGCAANATGGCTTAGTTGGTGGGCATGGCTTGGTGGTCATGTGACTGTCTGGGTGTGGCCAACTCAACATCATTGACATCAAGGCATGGATCTCCTCGTCTTGCCTCTCGTGATTGTGGGGACGCTGCAACAGTCGTAAAGTGTGAAAAATGGTCATAAGTCACTTTTTTCAGTGCCATTGTAACTTTGAATGGTCACTCCACACAAGCAAAGTACCAGCAAAGGAAGGGAAAAAAACTCCAGAGACATTCCTGAGACAGGAAGTCTAGTCCTGCCAAGAATGTAATAAGAATTAATGGAGAGGCAGTTTCTGTAAGCAACACCAGAATGTTTCCTTCCTGCCTTCCTTACAGGATTAGGCCAGTAATTTCTTCTAACAACCGGTTCTCCAAACTACTTAGAATGTTAACAAATGGTTCCAGAGAATAGGTGTGAACTGTAGAATCCCACCCCTGGAAACAACTTTGAAAGCCAATATACTATTGTCTGCATCACATATGGGAATGACGTCGGGAGACAGGAAGAAAACCCACAGTGTAGATAATGGAATCATAATTAAAATTAGAGTCCAAAAGGTAGTGAAAGTGTCTCAGAAGGAACCCTCCCTAGGTTTCTGGAGAATAAAAGCGAGGGATTGGAGGCAGGGAGGGGATTCAAAAAAAATGTACTACTGGTTCTGTGAGCATGATGTGGCGTGGCTTAGTGGGTGTTGCTTGGTTGATGTGGCATGGGAAGGATTCTTTAAAATCTCCATTCCCTCCCCACTCCTGCGGAAAGATTACTACAAAATCCCATTTCCCCCACCCCACCCCACTAACCTGCAAAGGTCGAGGCAAGAGGACACGTTCCGTTGTTTTCTTCTGGGTCGACTAGTCGACCCTGAACCGAGGCAGAGAATAAATGGGCCGGGGTCAGTCAGAGGTGGTATTTGCCGGTTCTCCAAACTCCTCAAAATTTCTGCTACTGGTTCTCTAGAACTGATCAGAACCTGCTGAATACCACCTCTAATTGTAGGGGCCCTTTCAGACTTGCAAAATTCTGTTAATGTAGCCTTACAATAAAGATAGAGATAGTGCTCCTGGATCTGCTTCCTCTCTGGACTACCTGACAAGGAAGGTAGCATTCCATCAACTAAGAGATATAAGTGGTGCATAGACACATATCCAAGACTGGGAATATTATTATTTTAACTTTCAAAAGATCATTATAGAGAAAAAAGACAACTGCAATTCAGAGAAGCACCTTTCTTTGGCATTTTGCAATCTCTTGCCCAAGAAATTGTGCAATTTTTTTACAGTGTTATCTATTAACAAAAAGATGTTTTGTACCCATCAGAAATTTCTATTACTAGCATATTTCTTATCCTTCTCAGGTATGCAGGAGGAAATAATATTTCAGTCCAAATCGTATGCAAATTGGGATCCCCAGACCCAATGGAGCATAGCAGGGATTCATGGCCGTCCATCATTAGTTCAATGTGGTAAATCAAAATACAAAGCAGGTGGAGCTACGGTCTGCTTTGTGAATCGAATGCTGTACCAAATGTTAGTTTATGAGTGACTTAATGCAATGTCTTAGAATAACTTCTCCAATACGACAAGTTGCAAGTTGGTGGCATCAGTGGTGTATTAAACATGAAACAGACTAAGCCCGTGCTTAGAGCACCAGGTACAATTGCCCGTAGTGTTTCAACTCTTTCTTTTTTTTTTGTGGTTACTTCTAAACATTTTTTTTAATATTGTACAAAGGAGGGAGCCACCCAAATTTGTCAGTACTTAGGGCACTAGTGAGCCTTAATCCACCACTGGGTGGCATGCAAAATAATCCTTGACACAAAGGTTTGAAACTGGTTAGAGAGCAGGACTGCACACATGGCCCATCCTCTGTGATCACGCCACGTCCCCGGGAGGGGGAAGTGAACTAGTATGCAGAGAAGTAGTACTCCTGATTGCTTGATTGGGAGTACAGCTCTCCATTAGACCTCCTGGCTGAATGTGTGAAGGTTGGAAAGAATAGGAGGCAAGACTAGTGTGTACATTCCAGCCTCTCCTCATCTTCAAGCCCTCATTTGAAAGTTCAGGTGAGCAGCTGAAGAAGGCTTATAATTACTATTAGATATACTTACATTCTAATAATGAGGAGACTATTTTTGGAAAGCTCTGAGGTTTTTTTTTAAAGAAAAACCGGGGGACTGGGCTAGCCATACATCACACAGCCGTTACTGCATCGTTCATCATGCTCATTGCTGATTAACCATCAACATTGTATGAACCATTCTACATCAGTGTTATGCCATCTCTTTTTGGAATTTCTGTTCCCTTGCACTGGATGGATAAGAAAGAGATACTATAGAGAAGACAGATGTTGAAGATTGACAAATTGGAAGTGAGAAAGCTAGCAATGGAGAGCAATACAAATGTTGTGATTCTTTTCAATGAATTAACACATACCCATTGCCCCAATTGCTTTTTAAAAATTTCTGTGGCACTGCATTGCACCACCAACATATCCAAATGAAATTTGTGAGTGCTGTTATTCATATGTACGTACGTATTCTTGCCAATCAGCGTGCTTAATCTTGCTCCTCCCAAGTGTCCTAGCAGAAATGTTTTCAGTTGGGTTCCTATATTGTATCTTTCAATATTTGCGTGAGACAAATTATCTTCACTGCAGCCGAAGGATAAGTAAGTAGAAGTTCCATTCACACAATTCGTAAATGCATAAATGCTTTTGGAAAATAAATTAACAGGTAAAATCTGGTTTGTTTTGTATTAGGATCCTTTCATGCAAGAGGAGGCTTTGGACCAGTGAAAGCTGATCTGTGGGTGGCATGTAACTCTGAGTTTCTCCAAGACAGCCTTGCTAAAATTGAGGAGCAAATCCCTGATTTTTGGGGGTGTATCGTTTTTCATTTTGTACTAACTCACAAAAATAAAAACAAGCATCCCAAAGACTTAGCAGACAAATATTCAGCTTCACCTCTGAAAAATCCACAATAGGAGCCTATCTGCTCTGTGACATCATTATGACACCATCATGCCCACTATTGCCTTTAGCAGTTGGGAACAAAAGATGAAAGAAAATAAAGTTACCTTACTCTTCTTTATGTATTTCATGCACCTGTTGAAGTTTTCCTTCCAGCCTATGGCAGGTTAGCCACCAGGCCAACACAAAGGACCTTCCCAGTGATCCAAACTGTACAAATTGCTGTCTGGCAAACCAAGATAGTTAAAACTGCAAAGTATATCTCAATAATGTCTTCCAGCGAGACACATACTATTTGCATAATGTGTGTGTACAATGAAAGGGGGTTGATTTTTTTTTCTTTCCTGAGCTTTGTTAGCAAATTGCTAGATTACCCCAAAGACTTGTTTGAGATCAAAGAACAGATCTACTGAGAAAGGTCATATCTAATACCCAGAGATGTTCCACAGGATGTATCAGGAAACAACATTATACATTTGCTAATATTTTTTATAAACATTTTATTTGGATTTTCACAAACATAATACAAGTAAAAATTCTTTTTTTGATAATAGCACGGTCCCGGGTTATCACTTCTCCATACAGACACAAATTCAATTTCATATTCATCTTTGTGTTCTATTCCATAATCAACTATTTTAACAATTTTCTCAACAAGTTTCCCTTCCATCAGGTTCTGATTCTCTCTATTCTGAGAAGTGCAGGCTTCCAATGATGAAAATAAAGATCTCCACACCGCAAGCCCAGGCAAAACACTGGGCACAAACAGACTTCCCGCTCTGATACCTCCAGCTCAAACACGACCCCCCCACCAGGCACCCAGATGAAACTGGCTTCCTAATAGATAATAGCCGTTCCTTTCACACGAAGTCAAACGCTGCATCGAAACGCTTGCAGTGCAGGAGCAAGAGTGTTGCCAGCAATCAAGCCCAAAACAGACGGAAGAAACCAGAAAACAGCCAATCAAACAAACTCCAAGATCCAATAAATCACAGACCAAGACTCCCAACCATCACAGCGGATGTAGAAAAAAAAACATTCTGCCACAATAATAGGCTAACTCAAATTTAAACGCAACGGCTGTTGAGACCTGAACCCACATACTAAACTCTATAACACACGCCTGATGATGGCCAGATGAGATTCTGCTGAAACGTTTGCTAACAAACTTTAAAGAGCACTACAATGACGTGGGTATATAGCCGAAGGACACTTTGGAACAGCAACACATGTAAGGTACCGGCAAAAACGTAAAAAAACAAATATATTAATATGTATATATATATATATATTTGATATATAATATTATATAGTATATATATTATATATATATATATATATAATATTATTATATATATATATATATATAGTGATAATATAGTATCTTTGATTTCTAAAGTTTTCATATTCTTTCTAGTCATTAATTTATACTTTGGTCTGTCTGTTTCAATTTCAATTTTCTTTTCTGAATTAAACAAAAAATGTTCCTGTAGTTACAAATTGGAGTATGACAAGCTTTGTAGATTTTTAATTTTAATCCATTCAATCTCTTTTTAAGACTTCAATTTATGCGCTTTACAATAACATTGCATAATAGACATAACTTCCAGTCGAATTCTGCTTGATACATTCTAGAAAATGTGGCACTAAGTTTTAAGAGAAAATATATATATAACAATAATAAATAAATAATTATTCTATTCCAATTCAGCTTTTATCATTAATGTTAGTTATAATCTTTGAACATCTTTAACATTTCTTTTCAATAAGGTATCATACTTCTAGGAACACTGATAATGTTTTCCATAATTTTTTTCATGTTTCATTTTCATATTCCTCTTGCATTTAAATTTTTATAACCATTATAATAATTAAAAATGTATTCCCTCCTTTCCTAAATGTTCAATTCTCATTCTCAGCGTATTTTTATCCTATCATTTTTTAATCACGACACAGAGGCTGTTTCATTTTTCAAAGTTCATTTCTAATTTCCTAATGAAAACAATACTACTTTTATGTACCGCCTTGCAGAATTCCCTTTCAATTAAGTTTTCACCCATTTCTCTGTGTCTTCTAAATAGGCGTCATTCCTTAATCCTTATGTACATTTTCCGTGTTTCTCTGTCCTTGTTCTGTCCTTGTAAAAGTTTCTTTCCTTCCCTCTTCCCCTTCTTTTCTTCTTCTTCTCTTTTTGACCACTTCTCTTATTAATTCTGAATTCTCTCCTTCTGTAATCCTTTCTTCTGTTCTTCCTAATGTTGTAATTACTTTTCAAAAGCTATTCTTTTTGGAGGTTTTGTTTATATTCAAAATCTTAAATTTTTTCACTCTCTTTTCCCCACCCTTCCTTTCTTTTCCCCACATAGAAATACTATGATCATTGAAGATGGCTTCTTTCTTGTGGTCCCATCCTTCTTGGTTCTATGCAGGCAATTTCTTGTTGTTTCTCATTAGTTCAGGATCTCCTTTCTAAAAATTGAAATAATGAAGCCAAAAGAACCTCTTCCTTCCTTGTGCATCTTCTTTCTGTTTTTTTTTAAGTTCCATTCTCATTCTTCAAGAAGTGATACCATTTTAAATAACTTTTAAACAACCAGGCCGATTAATTTTAGTCCTTTAGTATCCAATAGCCAAAATCCAAAATTCACAAGTAATCCAAATCCAAATAATCAAAGCCATTTCTTCTTGCTTCTTTTTTTCCAACTTTCTCTTCCTGGGGTTCTCTTATTTGTTTACAAAAAAGTTTCAAGTTAAAAATGTATCTTTTAGGAATCTTGTTAAAGTTTTTCACTGTTAATTCATTTTACTTAGGTTGGTCTGCCTCCCATTTTTCGCAGATCCCACCTTTTGGGTTTTTTTTCTCTTTTAAAAGTTTTTGAGAATCCAGAAATCTTTATTAAATCCTATCCCTTTGACATTTTATTTTCAGTTTAAATACCTGTTAATGTCAAAGTGGATTTTTGCCGGTTTCTTGCTTAAATCTCTTTGTTATCAATATAGGGAAGAAAAGAGAAAAAAACCAATTCCTTTCCCTTCCCTCTCTCATTCGCCGCTTCAAAGTCTTCTTTGGGAACAATGTTGTTATTTATAATTCAACTTCCAGGGTACCTTATATTGTTGCTTTTTCAGTTCGACCTGGTCAGCCAAAGCTTTCTCTTATCTTCCGCTGCACATTCTTTTCTGGTCGAGTTCTACTTTGAGATGGCCATTTCTGACCACTGCTTCAACCGCCTTCAGGAAAGGAAGTAATGGCCAGCTGGGGAGGAGAGATGCGACTCTTCTCCACCCTGCTGGCAGACTCCTCCCTCTTCACCATCTCTACGAGGTGGCCTATCCCCAAAACCAGCTGGCTCGGGGCACTCCAGCGGTGACTACAGATGGAAACTGCGCACGATTGCAGATTTCGGCATGTTGCGGAAGAAGCTCAAACTGGAAGTCCATATATTTGCTAATATTAATGGGAACCTTGGGAAATTCTTTTTCGGATAACTGCCTGGTTGGCTGTGAGTATAAATCTTTGACCTGAAAGATGCTTCCATTCAGGCACAGCCTTGAGATTGCCAACTTCCTGCAGATTCCTTCAAATCCACTCCTCCCAACCTGGAGGATTAGACCTTCAACCAGAAATTACTGTTAAGGATATTAGTTCAGGAAATCCACTTGAACCCCCATACAAGTGTTTTTCTCTTGTACACTAGGAAGTTCAGGCCTAAATTTGGGGTCCAAAGGAAAATTGAATGACTGAAAAATGATAATGGATTTGCAAATGTAATTATTATAAACTTGGGTAAAGTTCCAAATAGGTTGGAATGACAAAACTTAAGGCCTGAGGTTTCTGGGGATTATAGTCCAACACTTCTTTTAGTAATATAGAAATATATAAGATACCTTTTATATCCTGAATGGGTCATCCACAGGAAGAGTCCAAAAAGTCAAGATGGCAGACACATCTGGATGATCAAAGCCTCACTCTCATTTTTGCCTAGATGGGATACACATAAAAAGATGCAGGGCTTTCATAGGAAAGATGCAATCATTATCTTGACTTTTTTTTTTTTTACCGTCCTCCTGTGGATATACTTGATCTTGAATTTAAGGAAGTCTTCAATAGGAGATCCAGAAAAAGCATCTCAGACAAAGTATAAACTTTGTCACTGAGATTGCTTTGGTCACAGCAAATGTAGGGTTTGAAGGGAAGACTTTTGCAGAAACTCGGAGTTTCCTTTACAGAAGTTTCTTCAGCCAAAAATCCCTGCAACTATTTGGTGTACCGTGTACACTGCCCCATTGGATTTTCATGGGTAAATGGGTGCAAGAAAGACACTTACAAACCCACTTTCTAGAGTCATGCATAGAATTTTTTTTGGGGGGGACCATTGCACTACTTTGCACTGAGATGATGGTTATGTCAGTGAAACTAAAACTCTAACCTTGTTTATGTGCATCCCATGTGTGCAAACATTGGGGGATCTGCCAGCCGTTTTACTTGTTTATTCCCTCTGCAACCACCCCATTTAAGAGACAAAATTTGGATACCAATGCCTTAAAGAGCAAGAGAAAAATATTTCTTCTTTTGCATATAGGTTCAAGAGAAGACATACTGTTAAAAAAAATATACCTCCAAATATTTGCATTCTGGTTTGGTGACATTTTTAGCTTCTGTATTACATCATTGTACTTATAATCCTATACCATCCAAGAGTTAAAAGCACCCTGGATTGTGTGCTCAAACCACATGCGGGAAAAAAAATGTGTACTATAAATGAATGCTAATTTGATTCTTTACAGGTAGTCCTCAATATATGGCAATTTGTTCAACAACCATTGGAAGTTACAATGGTGCTGAAAAAAAAGTGACTTACAACTGGTCCTTGCACTTACCACCATTGCAGCATCCCTACATTTATATGATTAAAGTTCGTGCACTTGGTAACTAGCATATATTTACAATTGCAGCATCCTGAGTCACATGTTCACCATTTGAATAGCAGAATAACAGAGTTGGAAGGGACCTTGGAGGTCTTCTTGTCCAACCACCTGCTCAAGCAGGAAACCTTATACTATTTCAGACAGGTGGTTATCCAGTTTCTTCTTAAAAACCTCCAGTGACGAAGCACCTATGATTTCTGAAGGCCAGCTTTTCCACTGGTTAATTGTCCTCACTGTTAGGAAGTTTCTCCTTAATTCCAGGTTGCTTCTCTCCTTGATTAGTTTCCATCCATTGGAATCCAGTCTTGCCTTCTGGTGCTTTGGAGAATAGGTTGACTCCCTCTTCTTTAGGATTAGGGTTAGGGTTATTGATGGAAGCTAGCTTCAGGTGGGACTTGCTTAACAACTGCAGCAAAAATGTTTATAAAATTGTGTGCAGCTCACTGAAAGTATTACTTAGTGTTCTAATCATAAGCTGAGGACTCCCTGAGTTTCATTTGTTCTGAATGTTTCCAGGAAAATTGCACAGATAATGCTGCCTACCAGGTCTCCTTCAATATAAACAGAAATGTATTCCAATCTTTCTCTTCATCCACTGTCCCAAATGTTTTGTCTGACTATTGCCAGACTCTACTAAAATGGCTAAATGTATTCTCAGTACTTCTTAACCATATGCCTAGTGTCACTTGGATAAATCAAGGTGTGCTTTGGACTGCCCCAAAGAAGCATCTTTTTTAAACTAAAAAATAATGGTCATACTTATTTCAGATCATAAACTATACTTGCCTCCAGATGTGATTTTAAGTACAGCATAGTTACAAGTAATGATATATTTTTATTTTGACTTGTATTGACTAAATGAAAGCTGTGACATTAAAATGCGGTTCAACTCCTTGAACGGAGGAATTTCAGTTAGGTGTGGTGCCCTGTTTATGATTAAACATTTTTATCTATACTCATATGTCAATCTATTAGTGAGCTGTTAATTCTGATGCTGCTGTGATATATTTTATCACCATTAGCACATTTATCACAGGTAGACGTGAAACTTAGACAAAAGGTATATATTCTCATTAAAGATGAGCACCCTATTTATCTTACTGGAATGTAATTAATGTAAGTTACAATACTTAATTTTTCACTGTTTCTCATGCTGCATATTTAGCATTCCTTCTGTACTTTATCAATCTGTTCTTCTATTGCACGGGCATCATCAAAGATGTATGTAAGGGCTGATTCTTTTTTTAAAAATTGCAATTTATTTTCCGTTCATAATATCCTTTACCCTTTGTGCAAACATCAGGGTTGTTCTGACTGACAGATAATTGAAATGATTCTACCAGCCTTCTACAACCAAAAGATGCTCTCTATATGTAACCTAAAGGGATGACAATTGCAGAATTCTCCATTGGAACATTACATAGGAGTTTTGAGAGCTACAACTCAAGCTCATCTAGATAATGTTTTACTAAGAGTAGACTTGACCTTGCATAGTCTCAATCTTAAAGTTTTATTCTGTCTAATTTTTGATGGATGATGTATATTTTTCCAAAGGGAGATGAGAATATGGACTTCCTGAGATAAATCCTACACACCTAGCATCTGAAAACTCTTCATGGAAGACTTCCACTGACTGAAAGGGTAGATGCAATTTTCAAGACATCCCCTTCCTCTCCAACCTCCAGTAATCTACTCTGAAGTACTATGGAAAATGACAAGGACTGCAAGAGAAAGAAGATCTAAACAAAACATACCATGTTATATAGTTTCATTTCAAGGTCCAAGCCAAAGTTTTGGAGCTAACCAATTACAGCCCTAAGAACAGCATGGCTACACTGAGACCAAATGAACTATCCCATCCCTCATTCCTTATGTCACACTTTATTGTTCTCATAAGTTCTTCATAAGATTCCATCATGTGAGTATTGTTCTGTACAACTTGGAAGGTTTCAAGTAGTTAATTCTGATTGGCCCAAAAGGCCAGTAGTGGATTGATTCATTAGGAACCAATCCAAGAAGCCGCTCAAAGGCAGCAAGATTAAATGAGTGTCATTGGGTACAAGCCGGCAGGCAAGCCTCTATAAAGGGCTGCCGCGACTTGAGCCAATGTTCCGTTACTGTTGCTGTTAACCAAATAAAGAGTTGTTAGTTGGAACCCAGTCTCTCGCGCTTCTTTTCTGGACGGAACAAGTATAATTTTTCATAATCAATAATTGCACCTTGCAATGGTTCTATACTCCTTGTTATTTTTTTAATAATGTTTTCCCTTTTACAGATGGATGGATGGAGATGACAGATAGATAGATAGATAGATAGATAGATAGATAGATAGATAGATAGATAGATAGATAGAGATTTTCTATATAATACTATCGATAACCCGTGCTTCCGCAACAAAAACTTAATGTGGTCAGAGTTAGTTTTTAGGAGGAAAATTAAGGAGGAAAAAATCTGTCTCTGCCTACCAGCCATCCATCGTTATTCATCTGGCTAGCATCATGTCAGTGTGTGAGTTTGAAGGCTCTTTGGAGCAGTATTTGCATGTGTGAGGAAGAAGGAACAAGGAGTCCTGGGCGTGGGCTTGGCCTCAATTGTTTTTGTTATTAAGCTATTTGGTGCTGAAACTAAAACTGAAACTGAAACTACCCTCTGTATATTTTGCATTTGGACAGAATTTATTTTCAGGTGGGGAGGGGGAGTAGAACTCCTAA
>BHFT01048958.1:0-23097 GCA_004320025.1 Laticauda laticaudata
ACATCCTGACTTAAATAAAGACTTTGCTGTCGGAACCCGGTCTACCTCGTGTTTTTCCGGACAAAACACAATATATCTCACTCATGCTATGCCATTCTGCTCAAAATCCAACAATTAATTGTAAATATTGTTTCTAATACAACATTCCATGAATCCTCTCATTTTTGTGGTTTTAAAAAATTATCCCCTTTTCAACTTTTTAAATTTCCTTTACTTAAGTTATTGCACACCTATACTCAGCCCAGACCAATTCTTCTGTATTTTTCCTACTAGTTCTCACCAAATGCAAAGATAACTTGCTTTATAAATTATTTCAGAAATCGACTTTTAATGTTATTCTCAGCAACATCTTTATTTCTAAAGTGGGATGAGATGGGGATAGGATGGGATAGGATAGGTTACTTTATTTGGCCAAGTGTGATTAGACACATAAGGAATTTATCTCTTGTGCATAAGCTCTCAGTATACATATAAACAGCAAATAATAGGTCATAGTTCTCAGTGAACATGCAAATCAACCAAGTAATAATAATCATCATAATGATACAAATAAGAAAAGGTAGTAGAAAAGATGAGAAGGATAATAGTAATGCAGTCATGCTACATTGGTAAATTTACTTAGACATAAGACAGTGTTGTGGGAATTAGGTGTTCAGGGGGTGATGGCACATGGGGGAAAAAACTGTCTCAAGCAATCTGCACTTTCTTTTTTCCGCTTGGTCAATTTACAGGAAAAGCTGTCATATGAAAATCCCCATTTTGTTTTAGGTTTTATTTATATTTCCCCCCAATAGGAATTCTTTTTTTGCTGCTGTGGAGAAGTTATTAAATACTTGGTTAAGGAACAGGGACTTTTGACAAAAGTCAAAAGGAAGACGAATAAGCAGAATTGTAAACAATGTATATAGGTTATGGTAAACTTATTAAATACAGAGGTACTTTGGTACTCATTGTTAATTGGTTCCAGAAGCTATTAACAGTGATTAAGAAGATTAACAAATGATAAATATAGCTCTAAGTACTTTGCACCAAGGACCAAATTCTGATGACTTTCAAAGCAATCAAATATCAAGATATTACTGTACTGTTTGCTTGAGACAAGATCTGAGTTATAAGAATCTGGATGAGTACCAGTTACAAATAAGACTGTTTTCTGTGTCTTTTTGCTGTTTTCTAGTCATTGTCTGGCTTTAGGCCAGATTTTAGTCTTGGATTTATGCAATTATTTGACATTTTTAAGCTTACTGCATGCCAGTTCTGTTAGTCCCCTTCAGGCTAAGTTGTCTCCTGTCTTTCTCTTTATAGATATTGGCACTCTTCTAATAGTTGAACACAGATTAGTCCTCCTCTTCTTTGAGTTGTACAACTGCTTCATTACAAACCATTTTCTTTGCATGTTCCCCCCAATAAACATTATTTTAATGCTAAAAATTTTGGACTACTGTGAAATTCTAAACAATACTATGGATTAAAAAAAGCTACATATATTGTAACCTCCATAATCATATTTTGCTCAGAGGGTTCAATATTCTTATAATATTGGAAAGAGTTGTTTCATAGCATCTTTCGTAAAGCCAGTAGGCTTGCTCCTACAGATTGCTTCTTGACTGATAAAACACACTGATTCATAGCTGTTTGTGCCTTTGTTTCCTCACTTTCTAAAAGTTGTGTTTTGTGGACTTCTTAATGGCTAAAATATTCTAGCACTGCAGCCTCAGCGAAATGGAAGCATAACAAGATTTGTGAAATGTGGTTCAGATTATTTCTGGGAATTGTCTTGCTACTCTGCATTTTAGATTGGTAGCAATTACTTTGATCAAAGAATCCCCTAAGGTCTGCCTCTGGTTATTCTGGCCTTCACTTTAATCTGCTACAAGAGCACATTGAAAATTAAGTGTCTACTTGGCAAGCTAATTATGAAGTTTATATGATAAATTGCATTTTCCCTCCAAAACCATGTATCTATGTTACCATTTTGAATATTTACCCATCAATTATATATTTAAATGAAAGTAGTTTATCACACAGATTCCCCAGGTATACATCTAAAATGTACATTGAACAAATTTTGCTGAAAAGGCTAAATTCAGAATGAACAGCAGTAAATAGTAACAATTGTTGATAACTTTTGGAATTTCTAGGAAAAAAAAAAGGAATTTAACAGCATCCTTATTTCCAGCTATTTTTTTTCAAAGATATCAAAATAAATATCTTATAAGTGTTTTGCATGTTATGGAAAACTGCAGAGTAAAAGACAATTATATTTTTATATATAATATGAACAGAATGTTCTTTAACTTATATTTATGTGTTTGTTCTTTTTTATTTTAATCTTTAGACCAAGGTGGCCTAAAGGGGCACGGTAGCCTCAAATTTGGGTGAATGGGTAGATGAATAAATAAGTAATTTCTGGAATTGAGAGAAGCATAGTATCTCTTTCCTACAGCACATTGATAGAGATTTTTATCTATTTCTTGTACATAGTAAACAATAAATCAATAGTACAATTTTTAAAAAAGAGGGGGGAAATTAGAAACAATTGTGAGATTTAGTGGTCAAAAGGTGAAGCTATTAACAGTGATTAAGAAGATTAAGAAGAGTGATAAATACAGCTCTCAGTACTTGGTTAAGGAACAGGGACTTAACAGAAGTCAAAAGGAAGGTGAATAAGAAGAATTGTAAACAATGTGTATAGGTTATGGTAAACTTAAGCCCCTGTCGCAGTGCACCAACGGATGGAAAGAGGATGTAAAAGGGAGAAAAACACTTGCCATCCGTTGGTTAATGCGATGCTTTTCCGTTCTGTACTCCTCCCACTGCCTCCGTTTTGCTTCCTCTCTATCGTCCAGCAATCCGTTCTATTACATTTCACTGCTCAGGAAGGTTTGAGTGCTCAAAACTTTGAGCGGGGAAAATGTATCCAATGCATCCGTTCTGCATCCTCTAGGAATACGGCGGACAAACCGTTTCTGCATCCATGACGCATCTGCTATATCCGCTAGGCATTCGCTGCACATCCGCCGCAACTTCAAAAATCCATTCCAGTTGAAGGTAATGGATGGCAGGAGGAAGCGGAACGGACGCGCAGCATTAGTAGCACGGACAGAGAAAGGATGAAAGCGGATGCAAATCGCATCTGCGATCATTCGCTACGCATTCAAACTCTGGACTGCTCTGCATCCTCTACGCATCCTCTACGCATCGCGCTCTGCATCTGCTCTGCATCCACTTTCCATCCGCCCTGCGTCCTTCCCCCGTCCGTTCCTTTTCTGTGTTATCCGCTCTAGTTTATGCAAATTTTTTACCCCTTTTGAGAGCGGATAACAACAGATGGAACATTTTTCTCGTCTGCTGTGTCCTTTTTACAAACGTTTTGCATCTGTTGGGCCGTGTGACAGGGCCTTAAGTCAAGCTCCAACTGAGAGATCGTGACTATGTATCAGAATGGTCAAACAAGTGGCAACTTCAAATCTCAACCAACAAATGCTCTGTCTTACATATTGGGGAAAAAATCAGAACATAAAATATAAGCTGAATGGACATAACCTTGTAGATGACCCTCACTCTGTCAAGGACCTTGGAGTTCCCATCTCTAATGATCTAACTGCCAGAGTCCACTGTAACAACATTGCCAAAAAAGGCATTAAGAGTTGTTAACTTAATCTTGCATAGCTTCTTCTCTGGAAATATTGTACTGCTAACTAGAGCATACAAAACATTTGCTAGACAAATTCTTGAATACAGTTCATCTGTTTGGAACCCGTACTGCACATTGGACATTAATACAATTGAGACAGTCCAGAGATATTTCATGAGAAGAGTCCTCTACTCTTCTGTTCACAACAGACACACTTGAAATTTTGGGCTTAGACAATTTAGAACTACGCTGCCTTCAGTCTGACCTAAGCATGGTACATAAAATTATCTGCTACAATGTCATACCTGTCAAAAACTACTTCAGCTTCAACCACAACAATACATGAGCACACAATAGGTACAAACTTAAGGTAAAGCCTTCCAAATTTTATTGCAGAAAATATGATTTCAGCAACAGAGTTGTCAATGCCTGGAATGCACTATCTGATTTTGTGGTCTCTTCCCTAAACCTCCAAAACTTTAACCTTAGACTGTCTACTGTTGACCTCACCCCATTCCTAAGGGGTCTGTAAAGGGCGTGCATAAGAGCACCAATGTGCGTACCATCCCTGTCCTAATATCCCCTTTTATTCATACCAATTTCATGTACTCATAATCATGTTCCTAATTATATCTGTTAATAAAGGAAACTTGACAAATAATAAATAAATAAATAATCTGTTTCATAATAGCAATAGCACTTAGACTTATATATCACTTTAAAGTCATTTAAAACTCTCTGTAAACAGTTTACAGAGTCAGCATATTGCCTCCAACAATTTGGGTCCTCATTTTATTCATCTCAAAAGGATGGGAGACTAAGTCAACCATGAGACTTGAACAACCTGGTGAGATTTGAACTGCCAAATTGCAGCCAGCCAGTAGTCAGCAGAAATAGCCTGCAGTACTGCACTCTAACCACTGTGTCACCATGGCTCAATCCAGTAATGTTGAGAATATGTTGAAATATCAATGGGAAAATATGGAAGGAAATTAAAAGGTAGAAGTTGTTGAGAAGGTGTTTGTGTAATAACTGCAGTTCCTGGTTTAAGTGCTGGACCCCTCCTAGTTGTGACAGATCTGGCATGGGATTGTAAAAGCACTCATTACCCTTTGATATGATCTCTGGCAGGAGTGGAGATAGCATATCTAGCCCAGCTCTATTTGACCTCTCGGTGGCATTGACTATTGTATCTTTGTTTGTCAAGTGTGTGGATTGGTGTTAATTTGGTATATGGGGTCCCAATCTGACCCCGATTGTATAAAATTCTCAGGATTTTGTACTCTTTTCACTCTTGTTTAACATGTACATGAAATCACTAGGTGAGATGATCCATTAATGTGGGGTGAGGTGTGATCAGTTGGCTGATGTCATAAATTCCCTTTGGCAAACTAAATCAGGACTGTCAAACTCCTGACCTGCTGGCTGGATGTGTCATGTGCTGGCCATTCACACAACAGGTTTAGCAAAGGGGAAAAAAATCCTGATACATCACATGATGCCACTGTGATGATGTGAGTTTGACACCCCTGAACTAAGTGATGTTATTGATGTTCTCCTTCAGTCCCTGTAAGTATCTGACTGGGGAACAAGAGCTGAACCCTGGAAAGACTTTAACTTTTGGGAATGTTTCAGTTCTAGAATTTCACAACTCAACATGGGGTGGACTCTGTACACAAACTGGGGGTGCTTCTGGACTCATAACTATTGCTCAGAGAGCAAATGACAGATATGACAGTCAAAATAAAGAGTTCTGTGGATTTTACTCTGCCAATCTTTCTGACTATAAGGGGCATAAATTATCCTGGTTTCAAGGCCATGAGCCAGAATTGTGCAAAGACATTTCTGCAGTCATGTTGCCAAAATAAAGAGGTAACATTTTCAAATGCCTAGGTACAATTTGATAGGAAATACACAGTTTCTCATTCCTATGTGCTTAAAGGCCCGGTCCCACTGCACTTATGGATGCAAAGAGGATGTAAAACGTTAAAAAAAGCTTGCCATCCATTGAAAAATGCTATGCATCTATTGTGTACTCACTGCATACGTGTTTCATACACTCTATCTTTCGAGCATCCGTCCACTGCGATTTTATCCACGCAAGAAGTTTTGAGCTGCACAAAACTGTGTGAACGGATGAACTTTCCGCCATGTACGATGTACATCTGTGACATATACGGGCAACAAACGTTCTATGTCTGTTATTATCCGTTCAATGTCCACTGTATCCTCTCTGCATCCTCTGGCCATCCCCTCAACTCACATCCACTGCAGCTGAAAATGGAAAGAGGGAGGAAACAAAAGGTACACGGAATTCTACACACGTAGTAGCTCGGAAATAGATGGACAAAATGTTTGTTATCTGTTTGTACATCTCCCCGGTCAGTGAGCTTGACAGTGGCCTGCCTGGATTTTCTTGAGGGTGTAGCTTTGCCATACAAGGTGTGCATATGCTTTCACCAATCCAAGGAGTACTTCCGCTGCAGTGTACCCAGCTCTCTGGCCTTGTCTCTTCAAAGATGCCTTGCTTCTTCTTTGTGTCCCAAATACAGTCTGTGGCCCTTTCTCAGAGGTATCATTCTTCTCAGCCCATTCCAAGCAACTCATCCTCATGCTCCCTTCGGAAAACGGTGTACTGTTTCCTCTTATCCCTTCTCCCTTCCCTTGCCTCTTCTCCCTCTGGCAGGGGCTTAGCCAGGCCTTAAGGTTGCTTGAGCAATAGGGCCTTCTGGAGATTGTTTCAGGGGACCTTCAGGGCTTTGAGTCAGCAGGGCCTTCAAGGGCTTGAAGCAGCAAAGGATCCTTCATACAGCAGGGCTTTGGGGCTTGAGGGCCTTGGGGCTGGTCCACCACAGCTGCAGCAACAGAGCTTCAGAGTCAGTGCCAAGGGGTGGGATGCCTGGTTCTGCCTTTCTTCACCTTGCCAGGGCTTGAACAAGTAGTTCACGGACTTCTTCTTCTTGCCTGACTGATAAACCATAGTGTTTCCCTCTGCAAGAATGTATCTGGCAGCACCGTCTTCCCCTGTATGCTGACTGCTGCATTGCTGCATCCTTTTATATCTGTGGAGTGGACGCAAATTCACATACCCCCTCGCATGCGCAGTGAAATGCTTTGCATCCGATATACATCCGCGCGGCAATCCCCTTTTGTTTCATATAGGCCATCCGTGATGTATCCGCTTCACCGCTAGCATCTGCCCCTTCCGTTAATGCGTCCGCTTCGAAATTCCCCCGAACCCCTTCGGAGGTGTCATCCTCTTCATCCGCTAGGCTTTTCGATGACATCCGTTTAACATCCCTGCTAATTGCTACCGCCACGTTCCATTTCCTTTTCCATTCTGTTTATGCAAATTTTAGCCACTTTTTGGAGCGGATGACAACGAATGGAGCCCAACCCCGAAATTTTTGCTCGTCGCTGTGTCCTTTGTGCATACGTTTTGCATCCATCGCCAGTGGGACCTTGCCTAAGAAAAGAAATTTCCACCCCCAACCTCACAAACCAAAAAAAAAAACCCCAACACCTCAGTGAAATTGCCCAAAATATTTTGGTACTTTGTTTAAAGTTTGAAATAGGGACTTTCATGCTTGAACACCTGAAGAAGCCTCCAAAGGAGTGTTTGGAAACCACATGCTTCCTATAGGGATTATTTAGCCAATGGAATGAAAGAGAAAAACAAAAGAAAAATTGAGAAGGTCAGAAACAAGATGTCACAATACAATTGCTCCTGAGGCCCTCCTTCCTGCATTGCTGCATTATACAGGTGATTATATTGATGTAGTGCATTATGAAAAGGTGTGCTGGGATCACCATTCAAGTTTGATAGGTTGTAAATAAACTGAGCTGATTTTGGTGTTTTTTTAGCCCCATTCTTAAAATAGTCAAGGTGGGAAAAGGAGAGTTTATCAAAGGAGATCTTTAGCCTTTCTTGCTTATTGTAACTATTCATTTACATTAGATGTGTGCAAGTTGTGTATGATGCTGCTATGAAGTCTTTATTATATTGTATCCTCATCTAAAAAGTAGCACTTGGTTAAGTGGGGTAATTTTGGGAAGACCTCAGACTTTCTGCTCTGTAATAAATGGACTGGTGTTAAAAACAATCCTTGAAAGAATAAATGGAAAACTGTATTGGAGGAAAGGCAGTGAAGCACACAGATTGCTTTCTTTAAATAAGTTATCAAAGGTATAGTTTCGTTTTTGTAAACTGGGAAATAGATTTCAGAAGAACTGATACAACTGAATCCAATGTCCCTTATCAGGTTAGTGGACTATGACAATTGTCATCTTGTTAGGATTTTAGGTTGCATTTGGGCATACAGATGAAAAGAACTTATCAGTTATGGTGCCACTGTTTTTAAAATGCATGGACATCCTAAAGTTTTTTTTTCTGTTATGCTTTGATTTGCAAATTTGTTTTCTTATGTCAAGGAGGGATATAATTGTATTTCTTCAGTTTACTTCTATATGATATTGTTGAAAAATCAGCAAGGAAATCTAGACTAAAATTGTTTTTGTTTGTTTCTTGGTTTGTTTTTTTATAACCAATATTAATCAATGGTGAGTCAAATTTCTGCTCCACTTTCAGTTTATCATGTTCATATCAAAGGGAAAAAAAACAGTTTCAGGGTAGAGTTGAAAGCACAATCAGAGTTTTAAGAAAGAAAGCCAAGGGAAAGTAGGTGAATATACTTCCAAAGAAGACTCAACATTGAATTGTGTAGTCCTTGGTGCAGTCTGAGCTTGGTTGTTT
Organism: Laticauda laticaudata; assembly: GCA_004320025.1. Lineage (NCBI taxonomy): Eukaryota > Metazoa > Chordata > Lepidosauria > Squamata > Elapidae > Laticauda > Laticauda laticaudata. The sequence continues at coordinate 8,391 of BHFT01048958.1, forward strand.
TCTTGCAGATAGCATTAGCATTTAGGCTTATATACCACTTACAGTGCTTTTAAACTAAACTAGGCTCTTTTTTACTGTCATCACATTAATTATCTTGGTATCTGATTCTGTATTACTGATGTTCCTCTTCAGAATATCATATCCCAGCTCTTCTTATTTCTTTCTCTTCTCCCTTTCTTTCTATCCTGGTCTTTTTTAACTGTCTTTTCTCTGCAAAGTGTCCAAATTTGAGTTGCTTATATGTTGTTCCCAAAAGTTTGTATTTTTGAGCTACTGTTCATTAATTGCCATTATTCATTTTTCACCATAGTTCACCAATATCTAATTTTTGAAACATGCTGTAAATAAGAAGAATTCATGAATTTTCCAAGCACAGGGTAAAGGATACATAAAATTGTAAACACATATTTGCAAAAAGTGAGAAGTAGTTGAGACCCATCTCTCCAGGTTCAGTGAAGATTTAGTTTTTATTGTACTTCTGCAAAATTTGTAATTTTATTGGACCTTTTATGATCCAATATGTCACCTGTAGGAGTTTAGTGGATGGAGAGAAAAATAATAAAATATGTGTGCTGCACCATCACAGTATTTAAAGGGTAGAGTTTGTATTGTGAGTCATGATGCACATTTCCTCTTTTTGACAAAATCTTTACTGTTGTGATGACCCCTGTGTTCCATTCTTTTTCTGTGGGAGATATCTTGCTTGGTTAGTAGATTTTAAGATCATCCAGTCACTAGCTAATCACCAGCTTACAAAGAATTAAAACACATCATAACCAGAAAAGAAGAAAAACAGAAATAGTAAACAACTTGTTCTTAATAAGTGTTATTGCTCATTAGGAAACAGTTTCCCAAAAATATCTTGGTCTTCTCAATTTCATTTGGGTCAGGTATTTTTGTGATACCTTTACATTTCATTTATTATAGATGTTCTTGTCAATCAAACCTCTTCCACTACTTTCCTTGTACATTTTCTATTTACGTAAATAAATGCCTCATTTATTTTCTACAGATATATTATTAGTTTTTTAAAAAATATATATACTTATTGAAAAGAACAGATTCTGTCCTAGTTTAGTATTTGATGTGCTTTTTTTCTGACTCAGATTTTCCCACCTCCATCCATTTGTCTGCCTGTCTCTTTCTTTCTCTTGTTTTGTATATTCACTGTACTTTATTTGTAGAAGATTTTGCAATGGATGACGTCTTATTCCCTTCCAGAAAATTGCTATTAATTTTCTTTTATACTTTCCAATAGTCTTTTTCTCTCCCAGGGATACATAGATGGAAAATCAAAAAAGCTTGAATAGTACTTTTATCGAGAAATAATGACTAGTCATGTGTTTTGGTTAATAATTTCCCCTCCACTCAATAAACTCAGCATGATGTGGCTTTTCTTTTCATGCATTCCAATTTTTATGGGTAACATGATGGCAAGCAATTTCTTCACTGCAACGAAATAGCATGATTTTTAAATGATGTGATTTTTCTTTCATATTGTGTTTTTTTAAAGATATTAGAACGAAAACCTTCAATTTATATTCATGCTGTTTCCTCACTACTACATACCTGCACAGTTATAGTAACTGTGAAACACTGAAATAAGTGAATTGTAGTTAATGGATATTGATGATATATAAGGGAAAATTTGGAGGAAGAAGATAAAAAAACAGCATCAATAGTTAGCTCACAATAATGGGCAAAAGAGATGCTGCCTCTTTCTTTAAAAATTGTTAGGTGTTTGACATCTCATTCAGTACTTTGTCTAAGGTTTCTATAAAAACAAGTTATCAGAACATTTTTTACCCATTTCAAAACTAGCATTTTTATAATAAGGAAATGGATTCAGAAATTGGGGTGATAGCTGAAAGATTAATTTTATTAATTATTTAATTTTATTTCTAATAATTGTTCGTTCTTTATTAGTAGTTTCTGCTACTGTCTTAGTATAACATTTAACATTCTTTAATTGTTAGTTTGATTTAGCCATCTTCACCCATACATCTCAACTGCACATATATCAATTTATTTTTCTTTTATGTTCTGCTGTATTTGGACATTTTTCCTTATCTTTCCTCCTTATCGTTCCTTTCATGGGTCAGCTTAGACATTGGTAAAACTTTCATCCATTTCCTCTTTCTTTGGGATAGGTCTGTTTTCCATAAATAAATTGTTAATGTTTGTTGAATAAGGTATCCATCATGGCTCCTAGATTTTGAAATGCAAGGACTACCAATAATCCCTCTAAGAGATTCTAGTCAACATTTTTTTCAGGAACTAACTATATCAACTCAGTATATCTCAACTAGTACTTACTCATCTTTAAAGTACAAAGTTGTCATTGAGATTTTTGGTTAGGTAAGTTGGTATATGTTGCAATATATTGAATTGATATAGTTTCTGAAAAGCATAATGTTGACTAAAATCTCCATGGTAACTTTGTATTTTAAAGATGCATAAGTACTTGATTACAAATGAAATCGACAATGTGTAATGATGGAGGGGAATGGATAATGGACTAAAACAGATTATATTAATCCAGATAGCTGTTTGGAAGATTTTGTGTATGTATAAACAAGCTCTTTCTCTTGCCATCACCTTTAAAACTGTGCCAAACTTTTGAATATGTTTTCTATCTACAGTACAATTGGATTTCTTTTCTTTGTGAAGAAAAAAAAAACATCACAGATGCATTATCATTATGAGGTAATAACCAATAAAGCGTGGATCAAGAAGCATGGAGCAACTNAAACTCAAAAGTTTTTTTCAAATTCTTTCATTTATTTATTTTTTTCAAATCATCTTGCCAATGGCCAAGATCTGTAATGCAAACCTGGAAGTGACTCTTGTTAATTCAAATAGAATTTACCTAAATATGAAGATTCTGAATTATTAGGATGATCTGTATTTTTCTCATTTATTTTTGAAGGCTGTATTATTATGAGCAGAGAAGGAAAGGGAGATTTTTCTTCTGAGTACCACATCAGGAACTAGATTTCTATCCTAGCCATTTTCCCCTTCTTTCCTCATTAGTCACACTGTATGAAACAACCAGCAGCGGCCAAGAATTTTTGCTAAGGAGCCAGAAATCCATTCATTTAGGTTTTCATTGCTTCATAGCAGCTAATCAGTTCTGCTCAGGAAGACTGTACTAACCAGATTATTGTGTGTGGGTTGCTGAATGTTTTCTGAATTCTGCCACTGCGTGCATTCACCTGTATACAAAAATGTCCATAATGGATGACATTGGGAGATGTTTTTAAATATTAACTCACAACATTTGGATGATTACTTATTAACAAAAATTACAATGGAATCAGACATGCGCTATTCATTGTCCAATGCACTGTATTTTCCATACAAATGTCATAAAATGTTCAGGCAATCTGTACAGAGATTAAAGAAACATCAGTCCCCTTAAGGATGTGTGAGTTTGTACATCTTGCCTGGGAATGGAGGCATAGGTTGTTGCCTGCCAACAGGGCAAATTAAACCAGATGCCTGCTTTCTAATTACTCTCATATTCCTGTCGTAACTGGCAACCAGTGAGAAACCTGGCATGTGTCAGCCATATGAATGTCTTTTGCTCCAGACAGGATATTCAAAAGCCATCCCGAGTTGTTGTTGTTTTCCCTCTGGCTTCCTTTTCTTCAAAAGTGCCCAAGTGAATGCCTTACTCTGCCAGAGGACATTATTGATTCTGTGGCAGGTCTGGCATTCTTGTTTCTTCTTCTCAGATAGCATATTGCACTCCAGGTAGGTTGGAGCTATCATTGACCATGCTGCCACCAGCGTGCCAGCAAAAGAGGCACAGAGTCTGCTTCGGCAGCTCTTTTGATGACAAAATCTTTAGGCCTGCACAAGAAAAGAAATAAAATGGAACTTTATGAGCTATAGCTGGAGCCACTTCAAGAAATCCAGTGATATGAAAAATCACACCAAAGTTTACTGAAATAGCTCCAGCTTTAGTCCCCTTTCTTTATAATTTGCTATGAATTGACCCCTTTTTTGCCACATTGTTCCTATTAAAACTCATAATGACAAAAATAAAAATATAAATGCCACTTTCACTTGTATTTATTGAATGATGCATTTCTTCATTTAATTTACTTTAATCCATGTGCTTTCCTCCTTCCTTCCTTCCTTCCTTCCTTCCTTCCTTCATTTCTCATCATCTTTAAAATTCATTCTTAGTAAAGGTAAAGGTATATGTAAATGTAAATGTTACTCCAGTTCTGTTGTTTCCAACTGTAGGGGTGTGTGTGTGCTCATATCAATTTCTTAGCTGAGGGAGCCAGTTTTGTCCAAAGACAATTTCCATGGTCATGTGGCCAGCATAACTATACACCAAGGCACTTGGAATGCTATTCTTCCCTCTGAAGTGGTATCTATTTATCTAGTTGCATTGACATGCTTTCTAACTTTTGCTTTTAGTATGATTTAAAATTATCTTAGAATTTGTCTTGTCAATCATATTGACCTATATCAAGTCCACTTGGATAACCAAGCTTGGTTTAGTGACTAGGGGAATTAAATATAATTTATAGTTAATTGCAACACTGGGAATAAATGTTATCCATAGTGGGTGTTGATGGTGACTTTCTGGTACATTTGGTTTCATTCATCTAACTCCTCTTGTAGTTATGTACAACATTCTATGTACATCCCTTTCTCCAGAAAGTCTGATATTCATTAACTCAATGTGGTTTTGACACATATGTTTATATTAAAAGAGCTTTGTCAATCACTTGCTGGAGATACAGTTAAGGGATAGGAAGACCACACTGTAATATTAGAAAGGATTTTGGATGAGTCAAAATGGCCAACTGCATTTTCATCAAGATGATTAACCCCTCATCTTCTGGATTTCTAAACTCACTCAAACTGCCATTTAACATTTTCTTTGCAAACAGCAGCTGTCTGGAGCACTTGTGAACAATCTCAGATCCTTTCTTTGTCAGGAGAGGTTTAACAAAGAACCAGCCCACTTGTCAGTACTTCATCTTGCCATGCCATTGGTTCTGCTTTTAGAAGAGTTGTTGTCACATTGTCATTTCTTTTCTAAAAATCCATCCTACATCTTTATGTTCACAATTTGTGCAATATTTCTATTAGCCACTTCATATCCACTTTTAACAACTTGGTATTGTTGAACATATTCCCAAACATCATTGGGAACACATACCTAGCAGTTGCACAAGGCATCAAAATTTACTTTCAAGCTGTTGGCTTGTGCAAAATTGTCACAATCCCATTCTCAGCTTGGTTGATAAAGATATAGCTGTTCATACATTTTTGTGAAAGTTAAGTTAATTTCTAAAAGTCTGCAGTTGAGCAAAAGCAAATATCTGTGCTGAATAAAACAAGAAACAACAACAACAACCCAGGGATAGAGAGAGAAAAAGGGAGAGAAGAAAAACTCACTTGTAATCAAATACGATGATCCTTGATTAACACTGATAAAATACAATTTATGCCAGGATAACTTTCATTACAGCAGGGCATGTGAGTTGGCAAACAACATTTTTTTGTAATTTAGTATTCATGAAAACAAGATTGCAGTATTTAGAGCTCTTTGTGTCATAAACTTTTCAAGACTGCAATAAATCCCAGAATCCTTTTACTTGAGCTTGCTGAAGCAAAAGTGTTCTTTTTAAAACTTTCCTATTTTAATGGTGCTATAGTTTATGGGCTATCATGTTTTTGAATACAAACTATGTTAAATATATTTCAGGAATGCAAAAAAAAAGGCTTCCAATGTGAGCTTCTTCAGTGACAGACCAAAACCTCGTTTCTGTGAGGTTTTGATCCATGCTCACTGCTGGAGTGCTCCGAGCGGCTGGTTTCGGGGCTAAGCCACCCTGTAGAAGTGTGAAGAGGGGGAAGACTGCCTGCAGGGTTGAGGAGAGCTGCATCTCTCCTTCCCAGCTGGCCATTACTCCCTTTCCCGAAGGCGGTTGCAGTGGTGGTCAGAAATGGCCACCACAAAGAAGAACTTAGAATTGAACTGGAAAAGAATGTGGCAGGAGGAAGATAAGAAGAAAAGTTTTGGGTTGACTGGGTCAAAAGCAAAAGCAACAAATAAGGAATTCAAATGTTAAAAAACAATAACATTGTTCCCAAAGAAAGATTTTTAAGCTTGTGAAGGAGAAGAGAAAAAGGGAAAAATATTTGGTTTTTCTCTTTTCTATATACCTGACAGCTAAGAGACTTAAGCAAGAAAATTGGGAAAAAAATCCACTTTGACATCAATAGGCATTTAATGCTGAAATAAAAAGTCAAAGGTATAATGAAGATTTCTGGATAAATATAAAGCTTTTGAAAACAGGAAAGGAGAGAAAAAAGAATAAAAGGGTAGGATCTGAACGGAGGAGACCTTACCTGGAATTAAAAAGAATTTACAGCAAATCTCACAAGACTATCCCAAAAGATACATTCTAACTTTGTAAATATCGCAACAAAAACCCAAGGAGAGAAAAGTCGAAAAAACAAATAAGAAGATATAGCTCGGGACTATCTGGAATTACTTGATGATTTCTGGTTTCTTGGTTATTGTTCTTGAAGACTAAAATCAATCAGGTGTTTGTTTAAAATGGCTCCCACTTTTAGAAGAACTGAAAAAAATGGAACTTAATAAAGTACAAACGAAGATGCTACAAGAGGGAAGAGGTTCTCTTGGCTTCATATTTCAGTTTTTAGAAATGGAGATTTGAACTTGAGAAACAAGGAAGAAATGCCTGCAGAACAAGAGATTGCGACAAAGAAGAAAGCCCCATCTTTAATGAAGCAAGTAAATCTTAGATGGGGAAAAAAAAGGAAACGGGGGAAAGAGAAGGGAAAATTTAAGATTGGAAAACAAACTCCACCAACCACCACCCCGCCAAAAAATAGAGTGAAAAATAAGTATAAAATAGAAAGCAACAGAAGAGGGAAATGCAGAAGAGAGAATTGAAGTAGAGAGACAAGGGGGTAAAAAGGGGAGGGGGAAGATAAAGAGGGAAGGAAAGAAGGAAAAGAAGTTATAAAGGACAGAAAGTAAATATAGAGAAAACGGGGCCTATTTAAAGAGATAATGGGTGAAAACTTAATGGAAAAGGGATTCTGCAAAGGTACATAAGATAGTTATGGTTTATATTAGAAACAGAAATAATTTGAGAAGAATATGAAAACAATGTATGATTAAAATGTCCTGATAAAATAGCTATCGTAATCAGTGGAATGCTTGTCAATAAATAAATGTACAAAAAGGTATATTTAATGATTTATAAAACAATATGTGAAGAGAAATAAGGGAAATAATTATGGAAGATTATATGTGTTTTTTAGGAAGTATGATATTTTAATTGAAAAGAAGGGTTAAAGATGTTAAGAATTTTAATGATTATTCGATGAATAGAACTGGACTGGAATGGAATGAGGGTTTAATAATTACTATATTTACAATCTTTCCTTTTTTAAAAAATAATAATATGGTGTGTGTTATAAGAATGTACCAGCAGAACTTAATTGGAAGTCTGTATTATGTATTATAATTGAAGGTCATAAACTTAAGGTATATATTGAAAGTTTAAATAAAGAGTTTGAATGGATGTAATTAAAAAGATATAAAGGTGTCATACTCCAATTAGTAACTAGCAGGAGAAAATTTTGTTTTAATGAAAAAGATAATTGAAATTGAAACAGAACAGACAAAAGTATAAATATAATTTGAAATTGAGAATAAGATAATCAAAAATAAAATTGAGAAAAATTTAAAAGGAAGGGGAAATATATAGAAAATGTAAAATAGTATAAGATATGGAATAGAATACAAAAAGGAGCATGAAATTGAGTTTTGTGTCTGTACAAAGAAATTCAACCCGGAACCATGATATTTTCAAAGAAGATGTTTTACTTGTATTTTGTGTGTGAAAACCCAAATAAAACTTTATTTAAAAAAAAAGAATGCAAAAATAAAGAAAAATTCATACTCTTAGAAGTTGGGCATTTAGTGTGTATGAAATCCCAAAACATTCCTGGAATCCAAGACATTTTCTTGTTAAATCCAAATTTTGAGACATGACAGACATGAAAAAATCCACAGGTTGCTTGTGAATATTTCAATAAAATCATCTTTAAATAGCCAGCATTGTGTTCTCTCTCCCTCTCCCTCCTCCCGCTCTCTCTCCCTCCCTCCCTCCCTCCCTCTCTCTTTTTCTCTCCCTCACACCCACCCACCCACCCACTATGATTTAGGACTGTTTTATCACTGTTCATACTAACAGCTTTTTAAAAATATTTTTGATAGGAAAGAAGTTGAAATGAATACAGCATTTATTTGTTGATAATCCCAGACATGTTATCAATTTACATCCTTCTTTTCTCTCTGTCTCATTTTTACTATATTAAATAAAGTAAAAAAGAGTAATCCATACATAGATACCATTTATTGCCAATATCTGTTTTGAGTTTCAACCAAATTATAGACTTAGATCAATGTTTTTTGAAACTTCTCAATTTAAAATTTGTGAATGTTAACTCCCTGAATTGCCATGCTGGCTGGAGTTGAATCATTTTAAAGTTTCTAAATTTAAAAACCACTATATTAGATTGATAGTCTGATTTATTAGTCTCTATAGCCAGGCATAATTTAGATAGAAGACTGAGGTCAGTAGAACACTACAAGTATAGAATGCTGCTGGAAGGAAAATTCATCTGGTTCACTTCCAAGCTTGGAGAAAGGCACTGGAAACAAAATGGAGACTGGAGGCTGATTGGAAATAAAGGTTCTCTGTATTGATGAAGCAGAACCACCAACCATATGTGATTCTGAGCAGCTGACAAAATGGAGTTGAGAGTGGGTGGGTTTTATATCTTCTTTGGACTTTGTATTTGAGCTTCCTGTTCCTATGCAAGAACATGTCCTTTAATATTCTATTGGCTGTTATCAGATTCCTATGGGGTCATGGCTTGCTCTATAGGTAAAAAGGGAAATGCAAATCTTAGGTGCTTGTCTGAACTAATTTTGTCAACCTTTTATTTGTTGCTTATCTGAGTTTCTGTCTTGACCCAGTCTTTCTGAATGGATTACCAAATCTGCATTTCTAAAAGCTGGNATATCCTTCAGGGGAATTGTTTTATACTGCCTCTTTAATATTTCCCAAAATATTTCATTCTTCCTGGGGGGGGGGGGCTTCGTACAATGCTTTACTCAGTTCCACTTTCAGATGTATGCAAGAAAACTGAGAGTCTTCGAAAACCAACATGGCAAGAGAGGCTGTTTTAAAGGAACAATTTATAGATTTGATTTCTGGGTTGCTGTGTTTCAACTTGAGCCTTCTCTCTCTCTAGAGTAAGAAAGATTTCTTTGGTTCCCCCCATAAATCCTAAGAAGTGTATGCCCCACAGCACAGCACTCAGCCTTCTAGCCAGTTTACAAACTGTGAGAAGTAATTGGTACTTTCTCTCATCTTTGGCTTTTTTCCCCCTGCTCACACAATGCTCTGGGCTGCAGCCACCCATATTGTTATTTTCTATGAAGGCCTATGAGCTAAAATTTCATATTTTGGTTGCTGCTTACAAGTTTCCTCGTTTACTTTTAAAAATTAAAATGGAGAGGCAGCATGGTCATTGATATATCTCAAAGTTTTCGGTGTCACTTGTCTGGGTTCAGTTCCAATTGGGGAAGAAAGACACTGAAAACATAGCAACTGCTTGGGAAGAGGGTTTAATGGTGGACAGGACCACATGGCTTGGAGATCCTGTGTTGAAAAGGGTGAAGATGCTGAGAGTCCCTGGGTTTTATTCCCTCTGTTGGGCTTTGAATTTCAGATTGTATTTTGATTGGTTGTCAGACTCCCATGGGGCCCTATGCAGGGGTCACTTGGTAGGTTGTCTTTTGAGTCCCAGGTTTGTTTGAGCCTTGCTTGGTGATGTAATGAAAGGGCTTTGGGATTCCTAGTATGGATCTGCCTGAAGGAGGTAGATCTTTGTTATGTAGAATAGACTGACCCAGGGCTTAATGGCTCATTAGCAAAGATGGGGGGCTGAGTTTCTGAGTTTCTACTTCTCTTTTAGGGGAAATATTCTGCCTTTTTAATATATACTAAAATATTTCTCTGGGAGAGGGGTGAGTTTTAACTTCCAATATAAGGTAACCCATTTACAAAATGAATCAGTCCCATGTGTATATACTAAGCAAGATACAGATGGGAGACTGAATCATTCTGGATTTATTTTATCACTTTATTTTTTAACATTTGTTTCTTTTCCTTTTTCTGTTCTCATTTCCTCCTCTTCCTCCTCCTGTTTCAGCAAAGCATTTGGACTCCTTGCTGGATGTTTTTCTGCTGGCCATGGCCAACATCGCAACTGTTTTATGAAAATGCTTCCAACTGTTCCAATCTCTCTATTTGTAGTTATTTTTTTAAAAAAATGTACAGGCCCTTTTTTATTTGTATTGGCAAAAAGTCTTGTTTTACCTCACATACTTGCACCTGAGCCCAAAGCAAACATTTTTGCATTCCACTCTTTTGGCTAAGATCAAATATAACATTTATTTTTGCCAAGTTGTAAAATCATAGTCATACAAAATTTCATCTTCACAGTTCACATGAAATTTTAAATGCACCTGAAGAATGCCTGCAGCCAGGAAGTTTAAATTCATAGCAACCACATGGGTTTGGCTTGGTTTTTGCCACCACCAAGAAATTGAATATCATATCTCTGCTGAAAATATGGATGGGGAGGCTGCAGTAATTTTCCTTGTTTGTTTTGTATGAAAGGGATTCTGGTATTGAAGGACCTGTAACAACTGCAAAAACTGGAGGTGGGCTGGATTACATTTTTACATTTTACCTATGGATTAGCTGAAGATGAGGACTGTTTATTTCATAGAATATCTTGTATATTCTTTGTGTTTTGAAATCAGTACGAAATTGAAGATAACCATAAAATGACTGAAAACATTTTGTGCAGGATTTGAGAGTGGAAATGATGGTACATGGCTATGTTTTAGAAGATAATCCAACAATTTTAAGAATTTAATAAGAGCTCTGGTGGACCAAGCCATTTGATCAAAATTGAAATGCAGATAAATTAAAATTTATAACAAGAATGTATAATTATTTATTGGAAGTGGAACTAAAAGAAGTAATAGTAAAGGGATCAATGATTGCCTGGGCAAAAGACATAGGTCACAATATAAATTTAGAAGATTGGGAAAAAATGTGGATTAGTAACTGTAAATTGACATTGTCAACAGCATTTAAAGAAAATCAGTTTTGAGATAGCACCTAACTCCAGCAAGACTGGCTAAAATGTATTCAAATACAAAAGCAGAATGTTGGAAGTTAAACACAAAGAAGGAACTTTTTTCCATATGTGGTGGCAATGCTCAGAAGTTAAAAAATATTGAATGAGGATACAAAGATGGCTATTAGAAATTACAGAACATAAATTAGAACTAAAACCAGAAATATTTTTACTAGGAATAATAAAGGGAAAATATAGCTAGGTCATCTGATATATCATTATACATATAATAATGGCAGTAAGAATAGCCTTTGCACAGGGATGGAAAAAAGAAAAGATACCATCTAAAGAAGACCTGATACAAAAAATAATGGGCTGTGCAGAAATGGATAAATTCACAGTGGAACTAAAAGGCAAAGATGATTTGAATTATTATGCGATTTAGGATAGGTGTTACAAATCAGTGGAAGATAGAAATAAGAATTGATGTTTAGATATCAAAGGAGATATATGTATTAACAACAACACAAATGCTGTTAATGTAAATAGAAATTTGTAATTTTGTTTTTTTTAAAAATAAAATAGATTAAAAAAAAAAGAAATGCAGATGAATTGCAGATATGGCCCCCGATAAACGACCTGAACATTATAAAATGTTTAATATCAAAATGCTCATGTTTTGATAATAGCTCAAAACTAAAGAACAGTTAAAGTATAAGATAGAATCCAGAGCTTAAATTTGAATTTAAAGAAATGATTGTATAAAAAGATGTAATAGATGTTGGAATTTTTACTTTAGATCACTTACTGGATGATAAAGATGGGTTTCCATTATTTTCTATGAAAAAGGATAAATGTAATTTGTCTTAGGCTATCCAGTATTTATAACTAAAAGCATCAAAATCATTAGACATGATTAAATCTTACATTTAAATTTAAATTAAATCTAAAAATTAAACTCAAAAGTCCAGAATTATTTTAGGTAAATATTGAGTAAGAGCACATCAATTTGATATGAAACTTTAAAGACTTAAAGAAAAAATTGGAAATCCCATTTTTCTCAACAATGAGAAGCTATATTCTATGTGTGTCAAAACTTTCAATGTATGTATACATCATAAACACATACATGATTTATTAATGACTATTGCATTTGGATGGAAAAAGAATGAGTAAATTATTGTATCACTTCAGATGTAATAATAATATTTTATGACAACACTTCTTTATGTAATAGCCTTAAGGTATCTTTATTCTGAGTATAAGTAATTGCAAGTATTAATTTCCTTTGCAAGAAGGTTTAATATTTTAGGTATTTTTATTTTGAATTATATGCCTGTTACATAAAAATGACAGCTGGCAACAGAAAATGATTTTCTGCTCTTTTATTGCTCAGAGACTAGTTATTCAATACTGGAAATATAAATGTCTGCCCTCAATACTCAGTGGATTAAAGACCTAAAGTTACATGCACTTATGAACAACTTGCAGGTATAGATTATATATGGGCAATTGTAATGAAATATCATATTTATTGAAAAGGCTGTGATACATATGATATACATAAAATTGAAGGAAGCTAGGTTGGAAGAAAATGAACCTGGTTTTGAAATTGGAAGACAAACCATTAACAACCTGATGACATTGTTTTTGCAGCCGAAAATGCAAATTATCTGGAAGCTCTAGTAATGAAAATCACAGAGCAGAGTGAAAAAAAAGTAGGACTAAATTAAACATAAAGAAGTTCAAAATAATGACAGTAACTACAGCAACAGCCTTTTGATTAACAGTGAAGATATTAATGGTGGATCACGTCTGCTTTTTAGAATAAATGCTTAATAAAACAGGTCGCAGTGTTCAGGTGGTTTGATATTTCTATACCTACAAGAATGGTTTTTCCTGTAGCACTCTATGAAAGTAAAAGATTGACTTGGAAGATGCGGGATGGAAATGTGAAGACCCAGTTTTCTTCAGATGTCTAACCAGTGTTTCTTGACAACTTTAAGATATATGGACTGCAGCTCCCAGAATTCCCCAGCTAGTAGAATTCTGGAAGTTGCAGTTGATGCATCTTAAAGTTGTCAAGACTGGTCTAGATTGCTAGGAAAAGTGGAAGGAGACAGGAAAAGATAATCTGGCAGCAAGATGGATTATATTGGCCGTTATCGTTATCGTTGGAAGAGCTGAAGATTCTGAATGGGGACAGATCAGGCTGTTTCTATCTATCTAGCACTACCATGATAACACTGAATCAATCAATCCATATAGAGAGGCGAAAGAATGCAACCAAAAAAATACATGGGTGTGTATATAGACAGTGAGAGAAACAGATAGTCAGAACTGATCAATGGTATCTATTTTTAAGGGGCATGGAAATTACAAAATATACCAAAAAAGTGCAAAAAGTGCTAGTGTTTATGTGCAGAGTCAAAGTATTCTTCCTGCACTTTTGATCTCATCTCTATAAACTTTATTGCTATGGAATAGGATAGGAAATACACAAGTTTATTTTTATTTATTTATTTGTTTTTGTCAATTGCTTACAAGTTAATAGGTATAAGTAAAAACATAGTTATGAATACATGGATACATAGAAAAAAAATAAAAAAAATAAAAGAAACAATAGGACAGGGCCGGTAGGCACGTTGGTGCGCTTATGCATGCCCCATGTGCTTATGCACATTTATTTAATTAATATAATAAATAAAAATTACCCTAGAAACAAATCAGAGTCAAATAAATATTTGACACAGGGCATTTTTTGACTATTTTACGTACTTAACTTGATGTGGGGTGTCAACTTGCAGTGATAGGAATATGGTGGGGCGAAAATCTTAAAATGAAAGTCCCAAAGGTGTTTTTTTCAAACGGCAACTGGACTTGCTTTGTTTTTTGCTCGAAGACATTTTGCTTCTCATTAAAGAAGCTTCTTCAGTTCACCAGAATATGAAGAACTGAAGAAGCTTCTTGAATGAGAAGCAAAACTTCTTCAAGCAAAAACAAAGACAGTCCAGTTGCCTTTTGAAAAAGCACTTTGGGACAACCATGACCTGGGTGACTGAGCATCACTATAGGTACTTTATTTAAAAATAAAGACCATTGGGAAGTTTTGCCTGCCAGTTTTTAAAGATGAGAAAACTTTAAATCCTGGCAAAAGAACTGAGGGTAGATGAGATATTTGGAAATTACATATCACAATGACCTATCCCTCAGAAAGATTTGGAAAGGTTTTTTGGCATCTGATAGGATGCTAATTACTGTGCTACCATCATCTGCCTCACTCATGGCCAATTATAACTTACCAGCATTCAAAAGAGAAATAATCACTAAGCAGTTTCAGTATTAGCATCAGGGATGCAAAGGAAATTTGCTATGGTTTTTGTTCCGTCCGGAAAAACGCGAGGTAGACCGGGTTCCAACAGTAAAAGTCTTCATTTCAACAGTTAAGTGAAAACGGAACAGTTTGGCTCTTGCC